>JAHWFP010083343.1:0-15968 GCA_023313725.1 Lithobius niger
TAAGGTAAAATAGCAAAGTAAATACAGTTGCAGTTGCTTGCCATTTATATATTTTTATTAAAAAAAAACTCAATCTTGAGCACTGTTGCTGTAACTTTCTTCTGTAACAGTAAATATTCACATCTATCATACCCTAGTTTAGTTGCGCTACGTTACCACTTCACTAGTTTTTCTTACAAATGTTCACATTTTCAATTCACAACTGACGATACCGGCCTATAGTCCCCAGAAACTCTAGGACCATGTACGTCCGACTACATTCACAGATTCTGTCTTGCTTGTTCATAGTTTGTAATGCTCAATTTGTCAGCAGATAAAAAGTTCACATTAAAAATACTGTAGTGGTTTTTACTCTGAAAGCTCATATCGATAAAAATGTCAGTCCAGAAAATTTAACGCACAATTTCAGATATCTCACCAGATTCTTGCAAATTTTCAACAAACAGTATTCGTCTGTTTTCGTCAGGCACTAAGAGATTTTTGTAGAGGTTGTAACTACATCGTTTTGGATATCGTGATTCGAAACCGGCGCTCGGCGTGGCCCACTGCATGCGTCGGGCCTACTGGTTGCGTCTGGCTCACTGGATGCGATGAGCCTACTACATGCAGCAGGTCCTCTCTCCCATCGGTTTGAGAGTCTCGCTGAAAAATCTTTTTACAGTAGAAATGTGATCCCCCGGATTAGAAGCACCTTGTGTATTCATTAGAGTAGCTCCATTTTTTATATGTTGCTGAATGGCCAGGGACTATCACATGGGACGTTGGAATTTTAGCAGTGTAGACGTTTTGATCCATCCAATCTCATGCTTCGTCTCCATATGATGGGATGCAATGCTGTTTCTTGTGTCTTTATTTTTCGTATCAGCCATGTGTTGTTTAACTCTTTCTAACTCCCACTCGCGTTTCTCCAATGTAAACAGCACTGCACTCATCACATGGCACTCCGTACACTCCTTTACGTGTATTTGGGATCTTGGACAAAACATCCTGGTCTTCCTCGCACGTCGCTTTAATCCGTTTTTTCAGCAGTTCGTCTTTGAAAGTTCATTAGTGATCAGACAGTTTCTGCTTAGTGATCAGAAACCAGTCACCTTTACCAGGTAAAAATATGCCCCAGGGAAACAAGTGGCGCATTTTATGTGTAGCCGATGAAATCGTTTGCTTCAAGTTACAGGTCTGGAAAAATATGAATTAAAAAAGTTATAAACAATGTATATCAAATTCAGGAACACATAAACGTGAGGCTAAGCTTTTTAAATAATGATTATCAGTCAAATTCAAAGAAACATATACTTCTTGTACCGTATTGTGCAAATCTTCTTCAGGCGCTTCCACACATGTGTTCCTTATAAATTAAAGTTTAGGCTACATCCCGTGAAAAAAAGTTCCTAATCGCTTCAAACACGTCGTACGTGAAGACCTAAGCTACTACATTGTGCACAGATGGAAAGCAGCCGAAAAATCCAGGAGGCTACAACTGCCAAATTCCAAACCAAGCGTGAGCCATAGGAGTAAAATAAGTACAATGCCTGATGAAGACAAATTTAATATTTTTGATATAGGCTACAGTATTTTCGTAAAGTTTGTTACTTAGCCAAAGTGAATGATGCTGATCAGACCACATTTTTATACTTTACACAATGGTTGTAACGACTACTTTTTGCTGGGACAGTGCCAAAACATGTTTTTTACCATGCATGCAAAATCTACCATACCCGAGGGCAGAAAGGGGTGCGACGTGCGACTATGATAATCTGGCAGTCACAGACAAAACGTGCCGTTTTGACCAAATTTCTGCCGTTTCGCCAATTTTTTGACTGATTTGGACATTCCAATACACCACTTTAATCGTCTCGACGAGACCTGTCCGGGTCACTCTCCCAAAACTCACTATTTTGTGTCCCTCTACTCTAAAACTTAAAATGTTGGGTTTTTTTTACTGAGGAATCTATAGAGTTGTTAAATACATGATTTGCCATTACAAACTAGAGTTCTCATAAGCTCTCTTATTGAAAAAAATAATAATTTAGCTGCGTAACAATACAAAAATTCCCTACCGTCCCGTGTCCCTTTTGCCATTTTCTCACTTCAGTTTGCTACAAATATTTGCTGGGTTACATTAAAAGTATAATCCCAAGTATATTTTTCTTTTGTGGACTTTCTTTTACAGTTTTTAAAAAGTGTTACAGTTGTAGGAAGCTTATTTTTTTTTACCAAACCAAAAGTTGCTTGTCTCTCTGGTTTTCATTCACTACCGGCCCCTAAAGGAAATTGGTGTAAAAAATAGTCACCAGATGGCAGCAGGGTTGGAATTTTGTGTGAGTCAGCTCACCACACCATCTTCAGGCAGTAGCAGCATCCACTTCCAGTGTTCAACTTAAGATAAATTTATGGCAAGTTTTGTAAGTTACCAATATTCAAGCATGACTTTATTATTGGAATTCCGTTCCCATACTGATCTGGAGTAAAGTATGCGTTATCACTTCAAACAGACAACAGAATTAAGTGCCATAACTGCACCATCTTGGAAAAGTACTATGAGCGCATGTTCAGTTAGGCCTTTTGAACCTGGGTAGCTTTGTGATGAACTAATTTCCCTACCGTCCCTTTATGCAGCATTTTCTGAGGGACGGTAGTGACCAGATGAGGACAGTAAGTCAAATTTTATACATTTCATGAAAATAAGCCATTTTGCCTAAGAACTACGCCTGAAAGAAGCTAGGCTACGTGGAATTTTACGTGAACCTGGTCATGGAAAAGGTCCTGCAGACGGTCTTCTTAAGTCTACTGCTGATCAACTTGTAGGTACTTTTAGTACTAATTTCAGTACTGCTTTTTGTACTAATTTTGAGTGCTACTTATTATTTAAATAATGTAGGTTAACATATATTCACAGGTAAAAAAGATGTTACTTAAGATTTGAGTCAGGTTCGTCAGCAAACTTTCTTTATCGGCCCATAATGTTCCTTGCCACCCAGTCACATTCCCTACCATCCCGTTATATTCCCTACCGTCCCTGATCAAAAGTAACTGAATTCTATACTTGAACTACAGAAATCTAACATGCTATGTTTCTTACGTTAGTGAAATGAAGTCCTTGATGTGTTAAAATTACCACAGTAGTGTTTGAAAGTGGCGTTCGCACTAAAACTTGACTTTTACCATTAAAAAACTGACAATTTTCTAAAAAGCTAACTTAACATTAAAAAAATGCCAAGTAACTTGAGTATTTTGATGAAATTTGATATTGTTAACAGTTGGTAGGCATTAGTTCTATCAAATTACAACAAAAAAGAGGATAATTTTTTTTCACTACTCTGCTGTTTGACATTTTGTAAAGGGGACGGTAGGGACTTTTTTTAGGTTAGCTGATCCTTCAAGAAGCAGTATGTCAAAAACTAGCTTAGATTTTTCTATGCAGCATGTTAACTAGTGTACCTAAGACATATTTGTAACAGTAAAAAAGTAAAACACCACTTAGGGAGACAATTTTATTTTTTAAATTTCCACCAGCCAAAATAGTGAGTGTTGTGAGAATGACCCGTCCGTTGATGGAAGAGCCAGATCAATAGAACAAAGCACTGAAAAGTTATTCAGTAAAAACCAATAAATATGAACGTAGCCATACGAAAAAACAGATTAGCTGCAGACAATTTTCCCCTGACAACTGGTGTCGCAGACAGTGGCAGAAAATTCTGCTTTGGGGCTACCATAGTGGCTGGTATCCAGAATGTAAAATTGTCTGATGAAAAGCGTGTTTTCAGATGAAACTGTACAATAAATTACGTAACATGTCGGATTTTGTCGGGTATCCTAGATACCACGATACGGTAGATTTTGCATGCACGGTTTTTACCGGCTAAAACTGGCAAGCTGCTTCATATGCTTATTTTCACATTAAAAGATGTTCTTCTCGCAATATCTATGCAAATTTTCGACAGCCGGTCGCATAAATTTTCATTGATATATTTTACTGAGAAAATAAGGTATGAAAAAGGTGAAAGAAGTTAATATGGATTTTCTAAGTAATTCATATGAGACTCAGATTTTTCACAACGAATTTTACAAATTTTGCAAAAAAAAAGTCAGGTTTCCCCTTAATTCTAAAATTGTTAAATGGAGGGAGGGGGGGGGGGGGGCAAATACATGGTCACATTACCACCAAAACTGTTAGTTGTGTGGATCAAAACGTTTTGCCCTTCCACACCTCTTGATATTACAAGGTAACTAATTACGAACTAGTGTTTTTTAAATTAATTTTTATAGCGTAGCATTGAAACCTTGTAGACTCGGGTAAGGCTATCAGTCAGGAGTGGATCAAGACTATTGTTGTGGGTACTGTACTAAAATTGTCGCAAGTTTAAGTTTATTGCTGTGATGTTAAACGTTATCTTGTTTTCAGTTTAATTTAAAAGCCTAACTTTACCTGGGGGGAAGGTCAAAATTGGTTTCTTTTACATTAGTGAAAATATACACTACCTGTAAATTTCTGCATTCAGTTCATGAATGCTCTGTTACCCTGTAGGCATCAAAACTCTTTAGATACGCCTTGGCCAGCCATCTACTTCTCCTCTCGATATGTCATGTTGGGGACTCAAGAAGGGACGTTGGGTGGGTTTACAGTTAGTGTATATTTTCACTTAGGCAATAGAAAAGAATTTTGACCTACTCCAGATAAAATTGGTCTTTCTAGTTGCCGGCAGGAAAATATGCTCTACCTGTAAATTTCTGCATTTACAGTTGACCTCGTCAATCACTGGTGGCGGGCGCCGGGCACCATACGACAGGTTACCAAAGGTGTGAGATGGGTTCCCAAATGAGACAGTCTTTCGGAGATTTCAATGAGCTGAGGCTATATGCAACTATCTTCTGCAGATTTTAATGCGCAAAGGCAATTTGCAATGGGAAGGAAAGTTCCATTGCTGAAGCGAGTCGGTTAGGATGTTCAGGGTGAGTTTGGATTGCAGAAAAGAATGGGAAGGTGGGGAGGTTTGGGGTGGTGTTGAACAGTCTGGAGTTGGTTTTGTTGTGTTTGTTGTGGCATGACATGAAAGTTTTTCGTCATGAAAAGGTTTGGTTAGCGTTAAAATGGTCATGAAGTTAAAGCGAAGTAGTTTCATTTCGCAGGTGGACTGTCGTTCAGGTGGTTGAGTTCGAAAGTTCACTGGAATGAATTGTTGCAGATATTTGGGTGCAAGCTTGTAGGTGCAATATAGAAACCTGATTTCCTGAAAGTGCCCGTTTTTTTTTTTTTTGGAGTTGTCGAAAGGGTTGAAACTTAAGGCCTTGAGGTGAATGAGAAACTGTTGCCTTTGCACGAGCTCGACAGTCGATGCAAGGGAATTGTCGAGTGCAGGTAAAGGCAGCCTTTTCATTTCTGCCTTGCAGGGTTGGAAGACAGGTGCATTGTCAAATTGCCACACCTGGCGAGCGATGTATTTTTCCGGTGGCATTGCTTGGTTGGCCCTGATGCACTCCTGGGCGATGCTGAAGTGTTCACGGCGAGCGAATTCCGGGAGAACCGGTGGTTGTTGATGGATAGGGTTGGAGGTCGTGATTCTGCAAGGACAACAGAACGTTGTTGGTATTGCAAACGTGTGAGGATTTCACAGTTTGCGTGGCGTGGTGCATTCGGGATACATTTGGTTTTACAGGAGGTTGAGGACGGTGAAATTTGAAAATAGGATGTCTGGTCAGACCTGAAGAGGGGAGGAGTGACAGTTTCCTAAACGTGGCGTCGGCTAGTTCCACACGACGTCGAAGGTGATCGTAGCTGGTGGTTAGATTGAGTTTATATGCGGAAGTAATTTTCACAGCATCGGCGAGTGTGGTCTTTAGGAGTTTGGCGAACCCAGAAAGGTTAGAGATGGTGAAACCTTAGAAGAGGGTGTGTTTGATGCAAGTGCTCACTTGGCGGCAAGTTCATGGGCTTATTTTTCTTGAATTTGCGTTGAACGAACCATGCAGCACTATTTTTCTTGCATATCAGCGGCCAAACCATGGGTTCGATGGACAGGTCTATTGAGCAGAAAGGGTGATGGTCCAAGGAGTTGACAGGCCTGGTGTAAGTGGCAATGCACACACAGAGCAAGCAGCCGGAAGTGTTGGAAGACATGGATGTAGGCTAGGCCAATTTACAAGATTCAAGTCATTCAAAATCCTGTGGAGTGCATGCTGTCACTTGACTGTATGGGGAGAAGTGACTTCGTGAAGATAAGAAGGTAAAGCGCTTTAATGTAACCATAATGAGCTGGTTGAGTTGTTTTCCCCAAGAACCAGTGGTTGGAATGGGTTAGAGAATGACTGAGTTGGTGCAATTGTTGCGGGTTTCCCATTTTTTTTGAGTCCTGATGTCAACCATCTGCCTGTTAGATGTAGCCATGTAGAGAAAACGACCTTTGGTGAGGGATGTTTGGTGGCAACACGACGATCGAAGGAGGTCAGTGGAGATGTCGGTTAGGTTAGGAAGGACGATGTGTAGATGATACTGCAACCTTGCTGGCAGGGGCAAAGAGAAAAGCATGATGGTGGTTAAAAAATTTAACCTCATGATGAAAATCCTTGACTTTCCACGTTTGTCAAACTAATTCAGATCGCATTCCTTGCGTGATTAGGAAAAATGCACTTGCCTTACAGGGACTGGTCAAGAAAGGGGAATGACATTAATGGAACGAAATTAGAAACGCACTTAACATGTACGACCCATTTTACTTAGGCCAAGGGGGATATTGAGGAAGATTAATTACCTGAAATTACCCAGATTTCTGGGTTGAAAGTCACCTTGATGAGGCAGCAAGACATACAGTGGTGACATGTTAAATTCAACTTAGACAGCATATAATGGTGGAGCATATAACATTGTGGTGAAGATTTTCCAGCTTTTGCATTGGAAGCAAATTGTCCGAGGTTAGGAACGAGCGCCAGAAGAAGGTGGTGGTGACACACACAAGAATTGCGGTGTTGTGGCCTAGTTAAAACGCAACACCTAAGAGGTGGGCTTAAAGCGTTGGATTTAAAAGGGTTTGAAAAATACTTGGCCATATGCAAGTAATTAGTTACAGCCGTTCTATCAATGAACAGCCAAAAGTGAGGGACAGTAGTTGTCAAGGGTCAAAATCTGCAACGGTGTTAGGAAAGGGACAGCTGGCATGCCGATAGGTTTGCATGGCAGTCACAGACGCAAGATGAGGGACAGCAGGCTTAGATATGTTGCGCAGGTCTGCAGGGCAGGTAGGATGAGAAGCGTACTGGTCCGGAAAAGCATCAGCGACGAGGGATAGCCGGCTTCAATGGACGAGGGTTGCAAGGGACAGCAGGCTTCGATGGACGAGGGTTGGCAACAGTCGGTGAAGTCCGATGAAAAGCGGCAAAATGAAGGTTGAAAAAGTCCGTTGCCGGAACTCGGCGACGAAGAGCTGGAAATTTCGGTCAGAGAGGGACAGAAGGCAGCAAGAGAAGACGTGAGCAGCAGTTTGTTGGTTGAAGTGGGAACTGCAGTCGCAGAAGGTCGGTGATAAAAGGTCGTGATGGCAGCAACGATGGACAGCGATCGGCATGGAGGTGGGTGGCAGTCTTGATGGTCGGGTGCGAGACGATGAGAGTAGCCAACAGAGGTCTTGCCGTGGGGCGGGAAAAATTGGTGACCACCCCGGCAGATGCTGAGTCGGGCCGAGAACCGTGTGGAACAGCTGGTTGATGGACGGTCGGAGTCGGCCAAAAAGGTGCTGATGCACGGCGAGGGTAAGCAGCGACAGGCGAGGTCACGATGGCTGCAAAGACGATCGAGGGAGCCGGTTGGCATTTGCAGTGAAGCGGGCGGAAGGCACAAATGTCGAATACGGCCAAATAAACAATTAATTGTGGAGTGCATGGATGCAACAACTCATCCACGCAAGGGCGAAAGATGAACTTGTCTTCAGACGGAGGCTGGATGAAGGACGATAGCGAAAGATTAACTTGTCTTCGGACGGTCGTCATGTCCTCCCATGGTCGATAGATTATGGGCGAGGGTCTTCGAGACGAGGGCTTCTTCAGGGCGAAAGCGAAAGACGAGGATGGTGACAGCGGTGATGTGTCTTGGCCGGAGGCTGGAGGAAGACAGATGGCTGACTGACGCCGTAACACCATTTTACGGAGGGTCTGCGCGTGCTGGCACATGCGCAGATGGGTAGCCGAGCTGGGCATATCTAAAGAGTTTTGATGCCTTCAGGGTAACAGAACATCTGGGAACTGAATGCTAAATTTACAGGTAGTGGATATTTTCCTGCCGGCAAGTAGAAACAAGCAGAATGTATTACATTCCCCCCCCCCCTTCCATTCCTTTACAATAAGTTCAAACTGAAGGGGAAAAAATAAGCAGGAAGGGGCAGCGACCCTCAATTCTGGATCTGCCCCTGATGCAGATTGGTTTTCTTATCACCGGAATTATTTTGAATCTTCTATTAGGTTAGGTTAGATTAATTTGCTCAGATCGAAGTTCACACAGCAGTGTGTGGGCGCTGTTCGTATGGGAGCATTTTCTTTACCTGCATAAAATTGCAGTTCGTATTGTCCATTCATGCCCTATAAAACTCGGGCCGCGTTTACGGTAGGGCGAGTAGGCTATTTACAGAAATGTTTTTTTTTTAATACGATCGGTTAAGCAAAAATATGCACCAAAATTTAATCAAATTAAGTGAAAATAAAAAGAATTAATTTTTTCCTCAAGAGAGAAGAAAAACAAATTTAAAGTTACGTAGAGCAACAATTATCAGGCGTGCCCATCTCCCCAATGGCTGGGATGCTTCCCCCCCCCACAAAAAAATGCAATGTTGCAAATTGTGTTATTTACTGCTGTGTCTCCTAGTTTGGGGGTTAACGAGGGCAACCCCCTTGAAACTGGGACTAAAATATGAATTTAGTCATCCTAAAGCTAAAGGGAGTGATTTCCCGCATTTTAAGACTAGAAACGAACAATTTTTTTAATTTCCTTCCCCCAACCTCCAACAACAACAAAAAAAGGCTACAATGAGTTGCTCTATAAAATGAACAAAAACCTGGGCAGTAATAAGGGTTTGTAATTAGTCTTCTACAATTTCAACATTTTTCAGCAATAATGTAAGCGTATGGCAGTATTTTTATTCAATCAACTTTACGAACTATACTAAACTCGGATTAGTTTTGCTATTTCCGAACTAGTTTTGCTTTTAAAATTTAAGGTGCTTTTCGAAAACTATTTCATGCTGATCTCATATATCATAATCACTGTATTTTTAAAAATGTAGATTCTTTTTTAAAACGCTGGTATTTGGTGGCTGCAGTACAGCTTGGCTATCTACGTTCCACGATGTTGATTGGGTGAGTCCATTCTAGCGGGGAGGGAAAGTAGACGATTAAGCGATAAATAAGGGCCAAACTAAATTAACAACTGATCAGCTGCTACATGAAATCTGAAACGGACGGTTGATTTTGAAGTCAATTAACCGCAATGTAAAACTGGTTAGCCGAATTTTACGAAGTTAGGCTTTTCGTTGGAAATTCTACTAATGTTGCACGACCTAAAAAAAACAGTAACAGGAAATTTAAGAATATAACGTATGGTTTTAAATCATGTTGGCTTTTAAAATCTGTATGTAAACGTTTATCAACGATGGCTATCGTTACTGATTCTTGACGATGTTTTGCTATAAAATACAAGTTGAAAGTTGAAACTAAAATTTTAGGAGGCCTAACGTGTACGAGCTAATCTTTCGGTAATGAGATATAGCTAAACGATTTCACCACCAAAAACCACCATGTCACACAATTATTAATGAAATAAATCCTAAGAATTGCTTACCTCGAGAATTATCCTGTCTTACGTCGACTCCTTTCTTGCTAACCCAATCGGCGATACAGGTCCGGCTGGCGTAAACAATCATCAAACCCGATCGCATTCCTCTGTTGAAAATGCCCACACCAAATCTTTGTAGCAGCCAAATACATCGATGACTGGTGATAAAAGTTACTGTCTTCAACCATACAACTTCAAAGTAAAAACTAGACTTCAACTAGCAAACTACGACGATGTTATGTGACTTTTCTCAACAGGTGGAAAACGTGAGCGAGATCTAATTGAAATCTGAAACCGTTAAGCCACAGCAAAGTTCGAGAGCGCTGATTGGTTGCTATGACGCGTAGATGTCGAATCAGGGCTTATCTCTGCCCAACTGCCTGGATACGGACAGACGCTAGGACGGACAAACAGGAAGAGGCAAAATCGACGCGTGGTGCCCTCCAGGGACCAAGTAGAACACTACAACGGACGGATCTAAGAAGTGGCACGATATCCTACTGAAACAAACTCTGACCCAAACCCCCTATAAATTCTTGCTAATACTAATATTAGCGACGACGAGTATTCGTACGCTGGTACAGTTTGGAGGGAAACAAATTGTAAGACTTTAGGTTAGTATCATGACATGTACGTTTTGGCTGATTCGACACTTTTGGCTGATGTGTTAGTCTGAAACAATACAATTTAGACCCTTGTCATTTTTTTCACCCTACCTGGTCTGAGTTGGGAAGCTGCGCTTAGAATGACGGGTGCGAGGTTAGAATTGTTGCAAGACGTAACAATGTACAATTACTTCACTGCGGCCATACGAGGTGGTGTTAGCATAATATCTAAACGGTGCACCCATGCTTATAATCCTTTGGTCTCAAATTACGATCCTGATGTTGAACGAAGTTACCTCATGTATATTGATGCCAATAATTTGTACGGCTTTTGTTTGAGCATGTCATTACCTTATTCAGGTTTTGTGTGGTTAACGGAACGAGTGCTCGCTTCGCTCGATTTGAGTTCTTTGCCTCCTTGTATTGTTAAGGTTTACATTCAGTATCCTGACAATTTACACGATTCACATAGTGACTATCCTTTGGCTCCGAGCATGTGGTAATAACTGAAGATATGTTGTCTCCCTTTAACAGAAAACAGGCTGCTAAACAAGGTCCTTACGTTCAGGGTCGAAAATTAGTTCCTCATTTGAATGAGAGTAAGGAGTACATTTGTTATTATAAGAATTTGATGTATTACGTTTCGAAAGGGCTTAAAGTCACGAAAATTCATTCTGGCATTAAATTTACCGAAAAGGCTTGGTTGGCACCTTATATAAATTTAAACAGCATGAAACGAAAGGAGGCAAAGAGTGAATTTGAGAGGTCTTTTTACAAGCTGGCAAATAATTCGATTTTTGGGAAAGCCATTCAAAATGTAAGGCGGTACATGAATGTGAAAGTGAGTACTAACGTGAAAAAGTCACTCAAATTGATGAGCAAGCCTACAGTCGAGTATTTCGATATTTTGGACGATAACTTGATGCTTTTCAAAATGCGTAAACAAACTGTTACTTTGGACAAACCTGTTTTTGTTGGCTGTACTGTTTTGGAATTGAGTAAATTGGTAATGTATTCTCATCACTATGACTACATGTTAGACAAATACGTTAAGAATTGTAGATTGTTGGGAAGCGATACTGATAGTTTTTTTTACGAAATCAAAACTGACGATGTGTACGCTGACATGGCTCAATCTTTGCATCTTTTCAACACTAGCTCCTACCCGACGACCCATCTCTTGTATTGTACCGATAAAAAAGGCTAAACCTGGAGTTTTTAAGGATGAGTGTAATTCATTGCCTATAGAGTCATTTATTGGTTTGAAGAGTAAATTGTATTGTTACACTTGTAATAATAATGAAAAGAAAGTAGGTAAAGGGGTTCAACGATCTGTTTTACAGGGTACTGTTACGAACATTACAATAGGTGTTTGCGTGATCATGAATATTTCAGTTTTGAACAATCTAGTATCAGGTCTTATCTCCACGAAGTCTACAGTATTGTTCAGAATAAATTGGCTTTATCTGTAACCGATACGAAAAGGTTCGTTGATTGTACAGGCTTGGATTCTGTTGCTTATGACCATTACACGTTACGAGACAAGCAATAAATATTTTTATTTTTCTGGAGTGTGACAATTATGACTACTTTAGCACGAAAACCTTTTTCGTCATGCTCCGAATTTAAAAATATTTGTTGTTTGTGACATCCTTGATTGTTTTATTGCTTTTTGTATGTCTGTTGTTATTTTATCTATAAACGGTGAAGGATTTTACATTTTTGATTGGTTTTTGGCTTTTCTTGGTTATGAGTTTTGTATTTTGTTGGTTGTAGTTTTTGGTTCATAGAAATATTAAAGGTTGTTGTGGTATATAAAGGCTTGCCTCTTGCGACTTCCTTTCACTTAGGTGCTAGCATTAGTTTGTTATGGATTTACACGATTATGAAGTAGTTGACGATGGGGATTTGATTAAGGTTGAACAGGCTATTTACTGCGCAGTACCGGAAAAATACAGGTTTTATATTTCGCAGGATATACTGGGCTGGACTAAAAAACGAGAGCTTATTTTTAATGACAAAGTTGTTACTGGGAGCGATATTGTTGAACTGATGGTACATTTCTGCCCGGGAAACAAAAGGAAACCTAAACCAACAGGATTTGATGAGTTACTGTTGGGTCTGTGTAAAATAGACCCTCCTTATTTTACTCATCGAACTATATGAACTGGTGTTGTTCAGGGCTTAATTCATTTGTTGTACCACTTTCGTCATGGACGGTAACCGGCTGTTACTCGATGCTGCGAGATTTTTAAGACATTCTTGTTACTGTTTTTACTGTTTAATTCAGTAATGTTGACTTTAGACTTTCTTCGCATTTCCCAACAGACAGTTGAAGAACATCAATTTGTGTCGTCCATTTGTTCCATTGCAGATGTTGTGAAATGTAAAACTGAAAGTGTTATTGCATCTAATTTTCTTTTGTTTTCTTCATGCGCTAGTACTAGTGTGTTTGCTTACATAGAACGAAATGGTACAATCATTCCTTTTTTCTATGATGAATTTGAAAACATGGACGTACATGTCAAGTCAATACTTGCATTGTAGTTTGTTTATATGACGTGAATAAAAAGTTTGGTATGGCTTGAATGGTTTCTGAGTCTATTTCTTTTCCGATTTATCTATTACCTAGAAAGATCTCAGCCACTTCGAATACTTTCTTGTGTTTTCAATATGTAGGAGGGGTAAAGAAGGGTAAAAGGAGTAAGGGGGGTAAAGAGGGTAAAGACATAAAACCTGTGACGTCATTTCCGGGTGAAAAATGCATTTTTTGACGTCATTTCCGGTTTTTGACGTCATTTCCGGTTTGTGACGTCATAGATCCAATATGGCGGATCCAATATGGAGGCATTTCCGGTGGCTTAATACGTACACCTTCTTAGGGCGGAAATGACGTTAAAAAACCGGAAATTTTCGTCAAAAACCAGAAGTGACGTCATAAACCGGAAGTGACGTCATAATCCAAGATGGCGGCGGTGGTCACGTGACCGGAAGTGGCGCACTACGTACTCTTATGCTACTACTTTTAAGTACAGCAAAATAAAATTGCTAGTCCAAGCTGAGCAAAAGTAGCCCATGCATTACCATTAACTGCTGCGATTTTTCCAAAGTTACACATTTTGCAATATTTTAACTAGGCTAAAAGTTATAAAAATTATTGTTGAAATGGTGGGCTAAGTAAAAAAAAAACCACTAACTGTAGCAAACTAACACTCACTGATTTTTGCTAAATTTGGTAAATACGTACTGCAAAACTAACAAATTTCCAAAAAAAGTACAAAATCGACTGCGAATTGGCTTTGTTCAAACTTGAAACCACAAGGGATAGCCCAATTAATTTTTATAAAAAAAAAGACAGTATAATCAAAAACTAGGCTTAATCACTGGAACAAAATTCCGGGAACAGTTACCGCCAATTTAAGGTGAGTGCTGCACCAATTGAGGTTTGTGTGAATTAAATGCACCAACTAAGGAAAAAAAAGACAACGCTGTTGTTTCCAGGTTCCAGGTTATACTAGCAATTGATTAGCAATTGCGTACTTGGTGCGTATTTGTGTTAAAAGGTTTGGCGGCAATCACTGTGCTGTGTACTCCTATTGCACAGTTCCTGGTGATGAAAATACACAGGCGATCGTCTTCTTTAGGCTCACTACTTCGACTCAAAAAAACCTTGCACATATCCATTCATTACAAGGTGTTTTGAGTCGAGTAGTGAGCCTGAAGAAAAAGACTGCATTTATACTTTTCTCACCGGGAACTGCTGATCACTGACAATTTGCAAGGATGTGTAGTTATATCTTGATTTGTGAAAATAAGCATAAAAAAATTTGATTTCTTCAACATTGTAATGAATTTTCGTAGCAAACGGATTGATGTTTTCAAACTGTACATTGAGCCGTACCACTTTGACTTTGCGAAAACATATGTTGGAAAAATGATGCTAGTACATATTCAAACATTGGCAAACTTCGAGTTTGGCACATTTTCAATGAACAAATATGAAAAAGTCACTCTCTTTGTCTGGCTCAGGCCGTTAATGTCAATAGTTCTTGAGTTTTTACCTCATTGTTGTTCCTAGCCTGATTATTTGCATCCAATTCAAGTTCACCGCATCGAGCCTCCAATGTCGACGCCCGGAGGCTCGACTGAGGTTCGACGCTGTGAATTCAAATTTGGGTGACAATCAGACTAGAAACAATAACGAGGAAATAAAACTCAAGAACAAGGCTATTTACGTTGATGGCCTGAAGACGAATGCAAGTGACTTTTTTGAATTTGTTCGTTGAAAATTTGCCAGTATTCGACTAAACCCTATTTAGCTTAGCCCAACTAAATTTTACTGTAATTTTTCCCAACATATTGTACCCCTATTTTTAATCTGTTGCACTTTGTATCCAAATTCAATCATCAAAACTACTGAAATCTCGTTAAATTGCACTTTAATCACAACAAATAGCATCAAAAATCATCGCTTACTCAGTAGGCTACACTCAGTTGAGAGCTGTTATTAAATCAGTTCAGTCATCCATCGCTATGTTCAGGACCGGATTTATAAGTAGGCCCGAGAGGCCCGGGCCTATAGCGGCACTTTTTTAAGGGCAGCATGACAGCTTAAAAACAATAATGTGCGTGAGAAAGGTTCGTGCTAGTTTTGTGGGTGCTTCGACTTTCGTAAAAATTTATTGAACAAAAGCTGGCGCCATCTAGCATTGTTGTATCAGTACTGATTGAGCGCAGGATCGGTGCTATACGGTAGGTGAATAGGGTATACTAACTTTTTCTTTAAAACATAGTTACGTTATTTACAAACTTTTCATTGTGTGGCCACTCTGTGTTGGGTTTGTTTGTTATGCGTTGATCGTAGTATCGAAATAAAATGGGTAGCCATGAGCGAGTGAAACTAATCGGCGCTGAGTACAAAAAAAAAAGCAGGGGAAACAAGGGAAGAAAGGGACAAGGCCGTAGTAAGCAAATCCCTAAGATTTCTTAATCTAAGTTCAAAGGGCAACAGAAATATGTTACTTTTAATTATTTTGCTCAGTAATATGCATACTTTAGTTTTGCCTACCAGACTTTTATGGATCGCAAACAAAGATACAAATTAAGAAAGGTGCTGATTGGGGGGGGGGGGGGGCAAAATAAAATATTCCGTAAGTGTCTGGGAGAGGGAAAGTTTTGGGGGGGCATTGAAAAGCGGCATTATGGTTAGGCCTACAGGCAGCTAGAGCTTAAATCCTATGGCTATGCTACGTGCAGAAAGTCTTGTTGTGGTAACAGCAAGACTGAGGTGGGAAGAAAGGGGGAAATATGTAACCTACTTTCCCCAAACGCCCTCAATGCAACAAAAAAAAAAGATGTTTGTGCACAACCGCTTTTTTGTTAGTGTCTTCACCTGCCCCGAATGCAAGGCCAACAAAAAAACCACTACCCAGTGCTTTTCAATGCCAATAGGCTGATCATGTTTTCACTTTGGTATTTCAATAAATAAACTCACAAGTTACGGTTTTACCAAACAGTTCCTCTTCAACACAAGCTTACGGAACTGTGCAAAT
>JAHWFP010083345.1:0-11620 GCA_023313725.1 Lithobius niger
GAAAATAAAGATTTCATTTGCTTAAAAATGTCAGCAACTGCCAACAAGTCGACAAAAATCGCGCATTTTAGGCCTAAGTAGTCCACTCTTAACAGCATTGTCTTCAGTAAGACGCCCTTCTGTTTTCCCTCCAGTGACCCTTGCAGCTATCCCAGTTACTGGCCCTAGCATAGAGTTATATACAATGATACAACGTTTGTCACTGCCCTATACTAAATTATATTTGGAGCAACGATTCCATGAACTCTGGTCAAACGAAAAATGAGTAGAAGAACTGTAACAGAATTTTGATTTTAGTTGACGAGTGTAGAAACACAAGAAGTTGAATGGTTTCTGAAGATGCCTTCCTAAGGTGGACTTGGGTGCCTTATGATGGGCGGTAGATAACCACAATAGAATAGTATGCCATTGAGATTGTTTCAAACCGTTAACGCTTACCTTAAACGCCAGAGGCTGGTTACTCTGTTCATACAAACAGATGATAGAGAGGCAAACGATGGCTCCTACAAGGAACACCACGGTTAATAGGATGGCCCACCAGACAAACTGGCCAATTTCTTGACCAGCAATACGCAGAACACAACAGAAAGCAGCGAAGAACACTGTCATCTGAACGACGCAAACTCTTGTCACAAAACCTGCCTCGTAATTCAGAATAGGCTGAAGGAACAAGAAAACTTGTTTGAGCTGTCCCGCTTTGTCTGCTTCCTGAAAAAAAGTAAAGTTTTATTTTTAATACATTGCTTGGAACCATTTCAAAAGTAAACCTACATGGACCGTCTCAATTTTAAACCTTAAAAGTTGTTTGGAAGGGAAAAGGATGTAGTTAGGAAAAACTCAGGGGATTTAACTGGGAAACCTCCGATCATAGTAGGAGGCCAAAGGCAGTGTCCAGAATAAGCCAGAACACATCCCATAGCTGCTGAAGGCTGGTGCAGGGTGTCCCATTTATCGTCGAAATCTTTGTAACATTCTGATTTCTACAATAAAATCCCGATTAACAGACAGTATTATATCCTCGTAAAGGAAAGGTTTTCGGATTTATTAGAGTACACATATTTCATTTATTGGCGATAAGGAACGTGTTCAATATGTAAAGGAAAGAGGAAAACAATCCAAACAGCGAAAATTATACACTAGAAATAACGTAGTATAGTAAGCCACCTTTATGCACTTACGATTCATCGGAGTAGCATGAACCAGATCCGTACTGGCAACCCAATTCGTCTCCATACCACTGACATAGCGCCTTTATTGCTACGACCACTTCTCCAGCGGCGTAAAAATAACTCGCCGAACCCGTTACAAAGTTACAGCAGTGACTAGGGCTCCATTCAACCGAGAATGCTTGCGGCCATATATGCAATGGAGAAGGAAGACAAATAAATACAAAGACTCAACGAAGGAATAAGTTAATATACACAAATACCGTATGTGCGTTATTTCTAGTGTATGATTTTCGCTGTTAAGTAGCTTGTTCTCCTCTTTCCTATATATGATTTACCACGTTCAATATGGCCTCCTCTTTGGTTCTTACATTACCAGATGGACAACACAATCAAAGATACGAGTAAGATTTTCTTTGGTAATGTTGTTGATTACTGCTCAAATGTTAGTTTTCAGTTCATTAGGGTTCGCTGGCGCTTCTGGGTGGTCCATCTTTGTTAAATTGATGAATTCCATACTGGGTTATGAATGCTCTCTGTGCTGCTGTCGCAGATTTCGACTCTTGAACGATTTAACAACCGCCACCCGCTGTTGTCTTGAATAGTGGTTTGCCGTTGTTGCAAATCCGAAATTGTTAACTATAAAAGAACAGACCAAAACAATAATCGGAGAATTATAGAAAGCGAAACTGAGAGTGCTTTCCATCTAGAATTCTAAATTTTTAGAGTATGTATTTTTTTGTGTGGTTAATCTGAATTAACCGGTAGAAATTAGTATTACACAAAAGTTGTAGATAAATGGAACACCCTGAAGTCTCTCACATTACTCTGGACAGAACTGACTGTCAGAAACTTTGCCAGGGTCCTCTCCAGTCACCAGTCAGGTCAGCTTCTTCAGCCAACTAGGCTGAGCTCTGCAAGCACTCAACCACAGTGACCACGAATAATAATGGTTATGTAAACCGTACTCTCAACTAAGGTAAGGGTCAAGGAAACTTTGATGTGGCCTGCAAATTGATAATGTTATGCTAAACCAGAACCTCGTTGTAGTGTAGGTGTACTTTGCACTTAAACCAGTGTCACACTCATTGTTAATCACCAATGCCCTGTGGCATTTGTCTGTACTTCCCACTTCACCATAGAGCTGACAGTCAGGAACAGCTGCTGTACATTGGTTATTGTTCACCTGTGTGTCTGCTTGACTATTAGTGCACTCGGAACTCTTCAATTGGCGACGAGGGTGGGAAGTGCAGACAAACGCCACCAGGGCGTTGGTGCACAACAATGAGTATGACACTTGTATGACACTGAACCACTCGTAGTTATAAATTTTTTTGGTTGGAAGGGGGTGAGAATTCTCGTGTAAGTAGCACTAATAATTTTGACGCTGCCTTGAACTAAAGGGGCATTTCAGAATTTATGCTGAAATCTCTCAGAGTGCAGTGATATTTTTCCTGAATTCAGGATATTTGGACTGCCAGTCGTCAGTTCAAGTTATCCTCAATATTGTGACGTCATTTGCCACCGGACTTCGTAAGATTTCAACAGTTGAAGAATTAAGGTTTAGCACAAACTGAACGGTAATGTAATCCGTTCAGTTACATTACATAATTAGTTAGGCAATTTCGTCACACACATTTCCGAGTTTAACAATGAAAAGTTGTCTTGTCGTAAACATCAAACAGCAAACATCAAATGTCAAATGTCCCACCATTGTATCAATGTATGAGGCGAACTGACCTGCGCCAAAGTCACATTCCAACCCACAAGCCTGTAGCCGCAGACCAATAATTTATTCTTCTACGCTAACGGATTTCGCAGTTCCAGGTATGACCAAGAGAAAAACATCGCCGCAATAGTGTTCTTTTGCATGTTTGTTCGAATTAAACAAACGCACGCGCAGCACATCGTCGTAGCTTTTGAATGAATAAATCGATCAACAAACACTAAAAAGAAGTAAAATTGCCCTGGACGTTACTGATTTGCACGAAGCCGTACAATTTGTAAAGATCCAGTACCATAGCTGATTAGCTATTCTGGCTATTCTGAGTAGCTGTTCTAAAACCGCGAGAAGTACAACACTGCCACTAAGTGTCTAGCACTCCATATTGTGATGACACAACATGGTGCCAACCACTCAGTGGCTGTGTGTGCTCCTGTATATTTTTAGTGATTTTATTGTGAACAAGAACAAAAGGTCAATATTTGATCGAAAATTAAATCGTTTTATTGACGTTATTGCCGGTGTCAGCTTGTCGCTTGTCAGGAAGCTTCGTCATTGTAAACTTTATAGTTATAGTGTTTTTTTTTATCTGTGTAGCTTTGTTCTAAAACTGGAATTGAATTGAGTAGGAAACATTCAACCATTTTTTCTGTAAATAAACCATTAAGCATTTCTTTCCATAAATGAAGAATTTTCATGATGTACCCTACTGCCATCAATGGGTCAGTTAGAATCTTGATGATTCCAGGTGAGGTCATCTTGGGAGTCTGGATCACTCCGGTTCAGTTGGTCAGTCAGGACTGTTGCTTCATTCTGGGGCAATGGGTCAATCCGGTTAAGATGGTCAGTGGGTCACGGGTTACAAAACATTGCTGTGCTCTCTAGCATGTTAGGAAAAAAATATTATTAACTAGACATTAACTCTATCTTATATCAACCAGTGATATGACTATTAGGAACTAGCCTGTTGGCATTGCAGTTTGTAGTTCAGTTACCCAGTTCAGTTTTAAACGTGCCTGTTTAACTTTATCAGCCAGTTAGTCGAGTTAGGAGCTTGTATCCAGGTATAAGCTAATTCAAAAATAAATAAGTTTTGCAGGTTTTCGAGATTCGTTGGGACGCCCACCCTCTTTGTGAATTCTGCGGGAGCAACACCTAAGTCCCTTGCTAAAATTGAGGTTGGACCATACCATTATTATGTTGAATTCTTACCTCAGTTAGGCCGTCTTTGGAGTCAAGAGACGTAGCCATTTCCGAATGTGTAATATACTTTGTAGACGGCTGATACCTCAGTATGATAACGCTGATATCCACAAATGTGTAGGCTGTAAGGGTACCAACGGATAATAGTTCAACCAGTTTTTGAAAGTCAACCAAGAGAGCAATTACAGCAGCACAAACAGAACAGACGATAACATTGATGACTGGCACTTGCGTTTTCGGATGAACTTTACTGAACATCTGAAACGATAACCATTCATTTTTTATTATAGCACTGGCAAGATCTTCAAGCAATTGAAGACCTTCTAACATTCGTTGTTCAAGCAAACGAGGAGCCACCACAGAGGAAATCGTGGGGGTGCCAACACAAACAAGCACAATGGTGCTCACACTGTGAAGACATTACTCTCTCACAAAAATTAGAACTTTGAGCAATGCAGGCAGTCTCGCTCCACTGTTGAACACAAACATGTTTGATACGCTGCTTCAAACAAGTAAGTTTCAAACATGCAGTATTTGGTTTCAAGAACTAAGCGAACAAATCAGTTCTTGATTATGGCTGTAATAACAGAAAGCAGAAAAGAATAACGATAAGCATAGTCCTGCAGTCCGTCCGTTGGTGACATATAACGGCCGACTTGACATTTTACCAAGGCAAATTGGGATTGAAGCTGCCTTCCTCGCTCACTATAATGGTGCGTTTACGCAATGACTCGCCTTTGCATTCTCGCAGCTAGAGGTAGAAATTATCTGAAATTCCAACATGGCGGCTGGTTTAGCTCTGTCAGCTCGCAGCGAAACGAATCTATAACTGAGTTCAGAAGCGATTGGGGAAATGTTTCGTCAGGAGGAATTCTTTATTTCACTGTCACGAATTATAAGATAACAAGCATTTGCTCAAATGATGTCGGATTTAGCTAATCCAGGAATCGATGTCACCTTGGCCACAACACCTTTGCCATCACGATTAAATCTCAGCCGCGAGAATTCAAAGGCGAGTCGTTGTGCAAACGCGCCCTAAGGACGGGTTTACAGCAATTTCCTCGCTCACTAATTTTTACTTGGTTAATACTAAATTTGTTGGCTGATTCTCACCTATACCGTAGAATGCGGCTTTCCAGTTGTCTATACGTAGTAACCAACTAACCACGGCAACAACACGGACGCATATATTTCGCTTGTGCCTCGAGACACGACGTACGATGCGTGCAACATGACAGCGTCGATTTATGACAATAGGAAAACAATTTTTGCGACAGACTGATTTCTGAACGCCGGCATTCGATGGGTTGTCTTCAATTCGATGACCCCGAAATGGACACCATGTTGTGTTTTGACTTCTCGCTGCGAGCAGCTATTTACTCTACTTTCGTCTGATCATTGCGAGGAGCTGTGCTTCGTGCGAAAATAGCAAATTTTGGAAATAGCGTGAAATGACAAGAATGTTGTAGCAATGTTTAAAATTGCTGTTGTACGTTGTCTTTTATTCGTATTGTTATTTCTAATACAGTTAATTTGTTATGCATTGCTGCATTCATTTAGTAGAAACTGGAAACTAATCGTAAATAAATAACGGTTGACTAGCAAAATTAGCGTTCGGCGAGCGAGAAGGCCTAGTAGCGTAAACAGGCCCTTAGGCAGGTCAGCTAGCTGTTTTTGCGGAACTGGTTAGTGACAGACACGCCAGGAGCAGTCCAGTACCGTACGGCCTGAGAATCTTAGGGAATTGGTATCTGAGGAAAACTGTATGTGGGAAAATTCGTATTTTACTCAGCTGCCTGTTAAATTTTAAATAGAGAGGAAGAATAACGAAGCATAACGATTAAATTGCGAGTCTGGCTAAACTGAAGGATTCTCCTGCATACGCTTTGTTCTGATGCCGATTTCCTTCGGTTTTCAGGCACTTAAGGTCCTTGGCGGCTACTGGCGTGCCTGTCACTAACTAATACTGAAAAAGTACAAGGCTGATCGGACTAGGGTGGAGCGAGCAACGCAGCTACTATCTCAGTTGGCCTTGAGTTTTACATATTTGCCTCATCATACGGCAACTGAAAATGTGTCCATTGCAGGTAACAGTGATAACTCGACAGTACCAACTGTAGAAAGCCAAGTTCAATTCTCAGACTTATGATGAGAAGTAAGTTCTTTTTTTTTTACCGGTATTGTTTCTAATTCATCATTCTTGACAATGCAGAAAACTGACTTCGTTTATTTAATTATTTACTGCCAATTGTCTTTTTTTTTGTTTGTTTGTTTTGAAGCCAAATTGCCGAAGTATGCTTACTCGATTTTCATATTGCCTTTCTGGCCATCTGTCCAGAGCCGTAATCTCAAACCCACTTTACAGATCTACGTTAACTTGCGCACATAATTAAGGGTGTTGGCGCTGTACAATTTTGCTTTATCTGATGGCCTAAAGGAAACATGGAATTCGCAACGTATCACCATGCTAATCCACAATGCTCGGCTGAGTTTCATTACAAACTATGTTTCGCTTTCTGTTTTATTTTTAAAAATTATTACTCAATTAATCAACTTGATCTGCTTTTCACATGAGCCGGTTTCCTCATAATTCTAATTTTACACAATTTTCTTTCTGCTTCCTTTTTGATTTTTCTATTCATAAAGTGGTTTTCTAAAGCGTTGTTAAAGATTGTAATAACGCTTCAGCAAAAAGTTTCTCAAACTTAAAACAAATACATCAATGTGGTGTCTGTAAATATGACATATTTATATTAAATCTAATGAAAAAAATTGTTTACCGTTGAACGATACATATAGTTATTTATTCACTATTTGCTAAGTTGATGCTTTATTATTAAACCCAGAAGCAAAACTAAGGTCTCTGAAGTACACCAAGAAAATCGACCGGAATAAAATACAACTTTCGCCATTGCACTTTGTAATGAGCGTACTCCTAGGGTATCTATTTAAGGATTTGATGGTCACAGCTTGAACGTCTATAGATATTTTGCATCAGAAACTTGCGTTGAGTTCAGATTAGCGCACTAGTGGTCAGTTCCAAAGATACACGTCCGACTCACGGACCCATATTAACACTTTAATTTTTTGCCATTAATGACCATTTCCCTAATCTGATCGAAATGATCAACGACCGATCAGATTCGATTGCGTCACTTCCATCAAAAGTGAAGCTACGCTTCAGTCCTGCAGGAACGGACTCAATGCACGTGTTCACCATCGTGCTTCCATTGTTAAGTTAAATATCGGTCGATAAATACGTTCATTTCTTATAGTTGAGCAACTTGTTAAACCTTTTTAGCTTAGTGGCGATGGTCTGTATAACTACAATCTCCACCGTTTGTTAATTATGTTTGCATAAATAATCCTTGAAAAGAAAAACTGCCAGTCCGAATCTTTAGTCAGTGGATTCAGCGGAAAAACTTCCTTGAAGAGCCGGTGAGTTTGATGCGTCAGTGTGACGTCACATCGGGAAATTAATCACGCATTTAGGAACAACTTTGGCTATCTGTGGAGACCGTGGAAATTTGTACGGTGAGTTTAGGAAAGTCCTCACTGCTAACCATTTGTCATTTATGGCAGCTTAGAGCAATACGCTCAATTCTTTACGGAGGATCTTATTCCTATGGAATGCAACACTCGCCAAACGTTGTCCACACGAGGGCACGAGTTTGGAGGGCAAACGAGAAGAAATGCGTTTTTTTACTGCGGTGGCCCGTTGGGACGCCCAACAACTTTTTTTCTACACATGCAAAACTTTCATAAAACCGGAACTTCGGCATTCCAATATCGGATATAGCACACTACAACCTAGAACAATACGTATATCGTAAACTACGCACGCGCTAGTGGCCATCTTGTTTCCGTTTCTTAAAGGTTTTGTGTGTATAGAAAAAGTTGTTGCCTGTCCCAATGAGCCACCGTATGATGCGATCACGCAGGTTAAAAATGGCCGCAAACAACACTAAGGAGAGCGACAGAGATCGAAGGCGTGAAGGTAAATTATGTTAGTAAACATTTACAGTATGTGGTTTGTAAAAATACCACGAATTGTTTTGGGAGTTTGCAACAGCGCAATGTTCATTTGCCGGCATCCATGAAATCTACTGTGGGCCAGCTTAAGCTTCGATTACCATTGCCATATTTCTCTGAGCTTCTCCGATCCTTGTCAAACAGTGAGTGCTTTGCGCTAGTAATTCTTCTGTGACGTTACGTTGCAACTGTAACAGTTACTACCCCCTTATGGCAGTCAATAAGTTGACTCCGTCTTTTTAAATGTATACCAGGAGTACGTATAAAGGAACCCTACAAATTCCAGCGTATACTTATTGCTATGCAGCCGTTTACTTACCACAAAAAAAAGTCCATCAGATGCCATGGAATAGACACATCGAGGTAGACCATACAAGAGTCCAAAAAGGGTGCAAGTTATTCCACAGAGGGCACCGGCAGCAACTAAATATTTGGCCCAGTACGCACCGTTGGATGCGAAAGCGCTTGGTAACGCAGAAATGGGTACCACAGTGTTATATGGCGTCATGAGAGTTAATGTAACTGACACCATGACGTATGCTAGAGAAACAACTGCCATCGCTGCGAACGTGGCGATTGGAATAGACTTCTTGGGGTTACGAGCTTCTTCTCCGGTAGTGGCGATGACATCAAATCCCACAAAAGCATAAAAACACAAACCAGCTCCTGTAACCAAATTCATACAAATGTTGAATAACGTTGCAGAACGTTGGAAGGGTGATTACAAGCTAGCCAGTCAAGACAAGATGAGACGCAGACAAACGTGACTTCAAGTCACCGCTATAGCTTCATTATTTTTCCAGTTATCGGAGTCTGTCAGTTAGTCTGAGGTCATGCCGAGCAAACAAGGTCGAGTCAGTGTGTTTGTCAGGTCAGTGTTTACCTGCCTTAAAGGTCACTGTTCACTAAATGACAAGCTTCAGCATCTAGCACCGTATACCATTATTTAGTTCTACGTACCACTTGATTTGAACAAGCGAAGGAATGCGCAAAGAAATATCTTTTTACACAACAAACAAGCCACTTGCATTCTTAACTATCGAGTGTAAAGTTGGTGCGTCCAGCTGCACCAGGGAGCAAGCGGTCACGGTTAACAATATCACTGTCACTAGATGGCACCTATCTAGCGGTTCAAAATCTGCGTTTCAAAACAATCGATAGCTGGAAAAAAGCGTCCGTGATGTTGTTAGGCTTAACTTTACCGCTTGCCCCTTGGTGCACGTGGACGGACCAACTTTATACTCAATAATTAAAGAGGCACGTGGCTTGTTTGTTGTCTTAAAAGAAACTTATTTGTGTGTTCCTGCACTTGTTGAAAGTAAGTACTAGACAGAACTAGGTAGAGGTAAACATGCTGTAACCTGTCATTTGGTGGCAACCCCCCCCCCTTTAAGCTGGGCACCATCCTGACATATCAAATGTGTTCAAATAGGCCACCATTTTGAATTTTATTTTTTTGGTGACTGCCAATCTTTGCGCTTCTGAGCAGGCTAGTAGGGCACAAATGACAAAGTAAAGAATGGCAGAATGGTTCAGCCATTAGTAGTTATGATTCTACGTTGCCTTGACTTGTCGATGAGGCTTATAACATGGGGGTGATAATATGGCAGACAACATCGGCCATGACTAGCTGTCGTGCTCATATCTTCCCTAGCCGATGTGTCCTCAGCCTAACCTCATTACGATAATTCAGTAAAATTGCTATGACGAAATGTTCAAAAAAGTTTTTCGAGGAGGTGAGGAGGTACTTTAAAAAAATACACAATAAAATATCTGAATTTGTACTGGGATGGTCCCACAGCATAAAAAAGGTAAAAATGACAAGCAGTGAAATTAAGCATGCACAACACCTAAAACACCTGTTACCCTAAACGTCACATTACGTCTGATGACGTCACAGTATCAAATGACTTCAGATCCTAATCATTTCACAAAAATTTTTCATTTTATATTCCCCATGCCAATGATGAGACGATGCACGATGACTGATGAAAACCTTCAGTCTTTGTTTTTTTTTTTTTAGTTGCGGGAGGGGCGTGATGTGAATGTTTTATATTTATAGGTCACTACATCAACATAATATCATAAGTCCAGAAGAAAACTCATAATAGCTTCCTGAAAATAATCAAGTAAATATGAGTACGCAGGAGGCAGAACTTACATTTATGCTAAACTGCAACCAGATAAAGATAAGAGTTAGCAAACGGCAGCAAATTCCAGTTAGCGCATTTTGCATTGTAGGAAAAAATTAACTGACGAATGTGGTCTTGTTTTTGTTGTTTAAAGATTCTAAACAATATTTTCCATGTGTGCATCAATTACGACAATCACTCATTAAAATATGAAACAATCACCCGAGTGGTGATTTCTTACCTGTTGCAACCCCATCGAAACCGAAAGGCAAAAATCCTCCAGGAACATCTGTCCAGTTCTTGATGTTGGACCAGTACAATCCACAACAGACGACTAAAGCAACAACTCCCATGTTAACAGTGGTAAAGGCCATGTTTATATAACTGGATCCTTTCACTTTCGTCGTCAGAAGACTTCCTAACACCAGAAATATCAGGAAAGCAAGAAAATCCGGGTATGGACCAAAGAACCCCACATCCGTACGTCCAACATACTGCAATGTGGCATTCTGAATGGCTCCATCAGTAAGAGAATCCACATAACCACTCCAGGCTCGAGCTACAGCAGCTGCACCGATCACATGTTCTAAAATAATGTTCCAGCCAACTAGAAAAGCCCACATTTCTCCTATACTGACGTAGGCATAGACATAGGCACTACCGGCACGCGGAGTTCGAGCTCCAAATTCGGCGTAACACAAAGCAGTCAAAAAGGCGGCGATTCCAGCTGTGAGGTAACAAAGAATGACTCCAGGGCCAGCAACATTTTTAGCTACTTCTCCAGTGAGGACATATATACCACTTCCCACCATATGGCCAATACCTGAACATATTAGACAATAAAAAAAATGTATGTATATACATATACAGCGTTATAATTCTTGGGTTAAGTTTGGACTGAGAGTAAATCACACAAAATTTCCAGTGTAAGACTAACAGAGCTAAAGTTAGAGCAAAATATGAATCTGGCAGGCTTGAAGAAAGTGCAGTGTATGAGCTAAGGTAAGTATAGTGGAAAACACTATATTTGGCAACGAATATTATAAAAGTCAATTGTATTAAAAGTTCAGTTAAACGTGTGTGTGAGAAAGAGCGAGTGATAAAGTAGAGAGGGAAAGACAGGTAAAGATATAAACAGAGAGGGTAAAGGGAAGAGGCAGATAAAGAAAAGAGAGATGCGGGGTAGAGAGAGAAGGGGAGTGTGAGGGAGTGACAGGAAGAGAGAGAGAGAGCAAGGCTAAAGAGGAAGAGAAACAGAGAACAAGCATAGAATGTAAGAGAGACAAGGAAAGAAGACAGGGACATGGAAAACTGATTGAGAATGAAAAGAAAGACAGGTAGACAGAGAGACTTATAAGGAAGAC
>JAHWFP010083346.1:0-11119 GCA_023313725.1 Lithobius niger
GCGAGGTGTTTCTGAGCTGGAATAATGATCACTCAGTTTAATACTCATCATTTATTTCCTTCATGACCGTGGTGTTTCTGAGCTCGAATACTGATCATTTAGTTTAATACTGATCATATACAGGGTGATTCATAAAGTACTGAAAAATAGGCCTATAAGTCGTAGGCCTATAAGACGTAGGCCTATCAAATGTAGGCCTATAATAGACCTAATAAAATGATGATGTTTACAAGATGATGTTGATATAGGACGGCCCATACTGTGCCCAAGCTGCAAGCCTAGTAAGCGCATCAAATTTCTTATCTTATAAACTGTTGTGCAATATTCTATTGAGAAAGCAGGATTTGAACCCGGTAACCAAAAAGGGTTTGAAATTCGTTGATATCTCCAACCGTATTCATGTATTGCAGTGCAGTTGGATTGCCAAACCGAAAACCTTGCAAACCTCTAAACGATTTATTCAACTTTAATGAATTTCCTGAACTCAGGATTTGAACCCGTAACTGAAACGTTATGAAATGTGGTGATAGTTTCAACTGTATTCCTGTATTGCAGTGCATTTGGATTGCCAAACCAAAAACCTTGCAAACCTCTAAACAATTTAGTTACGTAACTAAAAAGGTTTGAAATACGTTAATATTTTCAAACGCAGTGCAGTGTCTCACAGGAATACACGTTCCATCCTGACGTTGAACTTCTCCGTTCAAAGAAGGTGGCTACGACGGTCTTGTAATACTACACATACGACCTGACAAAACGCAGTTTGCTACAACACAATTACAAAAGTCCGCATCAAGTGCAGGATGGATGCACATGTAATTAATTCACAAGTAATTCAACGCACACCTAGCAAGTCTTTATTAGATTGAACAAAAGTTTTTTTTCCTGTGCTAATAAAATTAGGCACCCCTATAGTATAGGCCTACATTTTATAGACCTACAACTTATAGGCCTACAATTTCTAGACCTACATTCATAGGGCTATTTTTCAGTACTTATGAAACACCCTGTATGCCATTAACATTAAATTTTCATGAGCGAGGTGTTTCTATGTGGTTTGGAATGCAACAAGTGATAGAGAAAATATACTTTGTGCTAATACTAGTAGGCTCAATTGGTATTTACAATGGGAATTAGTTTGCAATTAAAACACTAGAGATAGATTAAGGCAAAATACATATCAGATACTATAATAATGTGACAAAAAAAACCTAAATCTTAAAAAAAAAACTAATTTATCAAAGTGAATTTTACAGGAATCAGTAGCCCAAACTGATAAATAGTGGAATCTTACAGTGAAGTTTGCTCCATAATTTCTTTATTTTTACATTCAAACCAGCTGTTGGAAAACATGCATTAACTGACTGTAAGTATTACTTGATCTATGATATGTAGCCCAACGTTTGATCAAAACATATTCCGTTTGAAAATGATGAAAACGAGATTCGCGACCTTGAAGTATGTATGTGTCAGCATGTGGAAAATAAAATTTGCACATCAACTTTGTAATTGAATAATTTATTTACTGGGTTGCAATGGCAGTCAAGTAAACAGAAAACACAGGATTAAAAAAATTATACAACGAAATAAAACACCATTTTCGAACTTGCACTTTAACTGTGTGAATGAATAGGGGTTTATCGTTTTTCAGCCATTAACACCCGCAAAATATGTGTGCTCTAGTTCTCATACAGGAAAGATAATGCAGTACTGACTAATTCGCTTAAATTTTGTACAAGATTGTTTGCATCACAGCGAAAGGTACAAAACAAAAAGAGTACATCATATTTTACAACAAGATGAAATAAAGGGAAGTTTACAACGAAGTGAATTATGGGTACATACAACGAGGAAATGCGAGGTGAAAACATAAATGAAAAATTGGATTGTCCTCCCGCCTCAACCGACATAAAACAAAATCTTTTGCTCTGGGTGCATCTTAAACCCGGACTAGGAGAAAATTGTCTTGGAAATCCCAGATGAAATAATATAAAATATTAACAAAATGGGAACTGACAATAATGGAACCATAGTGCATCATGGGTGGCGCCAGCGTATATTGCAAATCTTCAGATACAGGTAATGACGAAATACTTGGCTGTGTACTGAGAAATCAGAAGAGCATGCAGAGGTATGAAAAGAAGTACCGGACTGCACTTGACTTTTCTGACGCTTAAGGCTCTGTTCTTTATTTACAATAGTCCCTCATGTAGCTCAAGATATCAACTGCATTGCTGTGACTAGTGAAGGTGGTGAGAACTGAAGACTTTTCACGATTTTTAATGAGGCCTACATAAACTGTTTTATTTGAGAGCCTCCCAGAACCTTCAGTTATATCATGTATTTTAGTTACCTGTAGAAGAAAATACTGCAATATTGTTGGAATACAAACAACGTCACAGGAAAAGTAGGAAACATCCCCAAAAAGAGCTTGAAACTCTTCATTAACAGGACTTTAAAAATAAGGTGTCCTTTCCTTTTTTTAACATTGTCTGTTATGACAGTGATTCGACTCTGTACAAAATGGTTTTTATTTTTGTTGCATTGAATGGTATGTACGTTGCCTCCATTGAGTCTTCATAATGTCTTATGGCTTCGTCAAAATATTCACAAACTCTGAAAATAGAAAAAATTACTTATTGCAGTTTCGTTACAACTTAAAAGCAGTATAACTCTTTCATATGCATGGTGTCCTCAAACAATGACGGCTGCTACATGGGGGAAAAGTAAGGCAATAAGTACAGTGCAAAGTTTGTTAGGAGCCTCCTGCTACCTGGAGCACAGTGGGCAATTCTAGTCTTTCAGCCACGTAAAATGCGGATTTGACACCCACAGCTGACCAGTAGTGCACCCTGGGGGAAGGGGAGGGGGGAAACAAGTTAAGAATAAAATTTGGTAAAAGTAGAATAAAGAGGCATTTATTTCAATTATAGAAATTCTGAAAATTGTTTTTTAACGTTTCAAAAGCACTACAATTGCTTAAAATTAGTGAAATTTAAGTAAAATTGCTCATTTTAAGCAATTGTAGTGCCTTTGAAACTATTAAAAAAAAACAATTTCAGAATCAGGGGAACCTAAAGTGAGGTCCCATCCATCGTCCCTAGACCCCATAGCTGAATAAGCGGAACCCATTTTGCATTCAAATTCCTCTCCCCCCCCCCCCCCACCTTCCATCACCAAAATGTGCACCACTGCAGCTGCCCTAAGTTCATTAAAATATAAATAAATACAGATACATAACCTATTTCTGTTGCCTTTCGGGCTTAAGTGTCAGGCGACCTAAGTGGTAATTGAATCCTCGAGCTTTGAGACCAGAGACCAAATCTCTGCCACTAAGCGGTACTGACAAGGCAACATAATGGCTTAGTAGTACCGCTATAGCCTTTGGTCTTAAAGGTCAAGGGTTCAATTCCCGCTAACACAGTCTAACACTTCACACCCAAAAAGCAACGAAATAGCTTTGCGTCTGTGTTAATTTATCACTAATCGAGCCAATTCGTCTTTCCGATCTATTTGTTCTATTAAACATTGGCAGAAAGTCAATGCATGCATGAAGGGCTAAGAAGAAAATTAATGCAATTATTTTAAATTCACAAAGTCAAACAGGATCAAGATTTCTTTGTCACCTAAGGAAGCAGTTTGGGTAGGTCCACTCCTATCATTTCGAACATCTACTAAAACATGGCTTGAAACGTGTTCAGAATTTTATTGGTAGTCAAGTTACAGAAGCGCTAACAACTCTCTACCTTTGCACTAACAAACACAACAACGTAAATGAATAAAAATCGGCTGAATACATTCAGTGCAGCAACTTAATATTTCACGGCGCATTGCATATTTACCCACTTTGTCAAGAGCTTGAACTAGCTTACCATGCAATTTCTGTTAAAGCCTTAAAAATACATTAATATTTACAAATTAATATTTAAAATTTTTTTGGTTCTTGTGTGTCCGAGTTTTAGAAATAACGCTCAGTCCAGGCCTATCCCACCAACTGGTATCTTCTCTTTCCTTTGTTTAGTTATGCTGCACAAGCCAATATAGTATAAGCCGAGTGTACCCACAATTTTAACAAAACATCCTTTAAAAATATTAAGGAAGCATTTCAAAATTACTTGAGATAGAAATAAGCCATTTTCACTTTTGGCCTACAAGTGATAGAAATTCGCAGACCTACGAAATGTTCACACGGGAATTTCACACGGGAATTTCAATGTCAACCATTGTTTGTTACCTAAATAATTTCCTTTATTTCTGGACCTGAACTAATCATTATTAACATAATATCTCGAAGGATTCTAAAAACCATCGTATGAATTTTAACTCACTAGAAGAGACCTTAATCCGTACTCCCACCTGTCCGCATGTGTAGTGGCATAATGTTAGGAATTAAAAGTTCGGAAGAGAAAATTCATCAATAGTTTTGTCACTGGATATATTTTTATTATCATGTAGCTATGAGTATCTGAATTGTTGAGGGAAATGACAATTTTGAAGTAGCTCCATAAATCTCTCTCCCCATAATAATACGGGCCGAAATGCGAATAGTTTTAAAATTAGTCCTTTCCTGGAAAATTGTCCGGGACCAAACTGGTGGGAAGCAAACTGTCCTGGACTAAACTGACCATACCAAATTGCTCGGGACCAAATCGTCTGGGAACAGATTGTCCAGAACAAAACAACAATGCCAAATTATCCAGGACCAAACTGGGGTGGAAGAAACAGCTACAGTTAAAGCACCAACTTCAGTCAGAGTGCAGTGGTAAAGGTTGCTCTGCGCCACACGTTACAGAGATGTTAAACAAAACACACATTCTTAGATATTATTTATACATCTCTACCTCCTGCTAAAATTAAATAACCCCGGACAGTAGGACAGACTCATCATCCAATTGATGTGCTAAGTCTCATGGAAGATGGAAATGGCAACACATGCCATCAAGATGGTGACATTCTACAAGTGCATGATGGACCGTTAGTGGTTGGGGGGGGGAGATGAGGCTTAATGGCGCGTCGACAGCTTGGTCATTAGCGCCAACCTCATTCACAGTGCAGTGGTCCGGGTTGCCACTGCACCACACATTACAAAGATATTATTCAAACCCCTAATCTAAATCTTGTCATACATCTGTACCTGCTGCAAAAATTGAAAAACACCGGACAGGAGGACAGACTTATCGCCCAATTGACGCACAATGTCAAGGCCCAGATTGGCAGGGACCAACTTGACCAGGACTGAACTGGCCATTTCATATTGTCTTAGATCACACTAGCCATACTACTAAATACTAGCCATACTAGCAATACTATAAATTGTCTGGGGCCAAATCGGTAGAACCAATCGTATCTAGACAGAGAGCTAGTCAGACAATAGCATTAGATGCAGTATTGCCCCTGCAGGTACGTACGCCAATGCAGAAGAACCAGCTGTGCCGTAAGCTGGATCATGGTGAAAGACGATAAACCATATGTTGTCACCAAACATGGAAACCACAAGCCACAATACAGATGTTAGCGGGAGTAAAAATTAGTTTACAGTTAGAAAGCTACACCAAGATTGTCAATAGAAATAGAGTTATGAACGTGGTTAAGAAATTTCTGATATTCGCAGAGGTGGGAGGAAGCCTTTAGGGGATTACCTGTTCATAAAGCTCAGTAAACAGGATATGACTTCAGTGTATTATAGGATTATTATTATGGGATTATAGGATATGATTTTCAGTGTACATCGTTAGCTGCTGTTGTTTCGTTTTGTTATTTTAACTGCCTTTGTTTTAAATGTGAAGTGAATCATTATCATTATTGTATCGTTTTGGCTTCAGGTCACCAAGGCCCTCAAATTACGCGTGGAAAATTATTGGAGATTTTTTCCATCAGGTCGCAAATTTTACAGTATTTACTTCTCAACAATAAATTAATTCGTCCCATTCAGACAATAGCACCGTATTAGAAAGATACTATGTTCTGCAGTGTACTGCATGCATTAAAACATAACGTCTGCCACATGGTTCTTGCAATGTTTTAAGTGCCTTTGTGCCTTCCTTAAATGTGCATTAGCAACATCGTGGTGAGGAATGCCAGCATTCAGGCTTGTGTTTTCTTCTTTGTGACATGCATAAAATAAATTAGCCGTAAGTATTAGCAATAACACGGGCTAATGTTCACTTTATTCCTGGTAAGTACAAAGAATCATAATGGTGCCACTATGTTTCTTTGTTCATTAAACACTTTAAGTTAATTTAGATTGAAACCAATATCCATTGTCCGAAACAATGTCGGCTTAGCTTTCACTTTCAAATTACACTTTTATCGTGGTTTTCAGTTTTTTTTGAAGTAACCTTTTATTTTTAGAGGTTAGATATTGTTGTGTTTAATTTTTGTTTAGTATGCAAAACTAGAGAATAAAAAACCCTTTCTCAGGTGTTTTCTGCTATAAAGGAATGTTTTCAAAGATTAAACCGTTTTCTTCAGCCTAAACTTGCTACCTGACGAATAAAGGTAAAATTATTAACTACTTTTCTTTTTGGTAGTAGGAGCTGTAAAAAGCGTTTTTGTTTTCTACTCTTTGAATCCTGATTTTCGAATAAGGCCTAAAAGTTAACAAGATTTACGTAAAAAACTTATGTTTCGAAGCTTATCCCTCTTCAGTTTCAAACTTCGCAGAGCATAGAGTGTTCAGGCAGGATGAAAACACATTAAAATTCCGCAAAAAGTAATAAAAACCGAAGCCTTTCAATCAAAAGAAATTAAAGTAAAACGTGAAGACATGCAGACATTCGCTGGTAAGCAGTCCAGGTTCCCCACTGTCAGGTTTTATCATGATTTGGGACATTTATTTGATATTTTTACTTTGATTTCTGTTGACTGAAATGCGTTGTTTTTTTCTCTCTTTTTTTTTTAAATCTAATGTGTTTTTATCCTAAGCAATCTTGCCCCTTGATGCTTGATAAGGAAGTGGGATGAGCTTCGAAACTTCGCATTTTTGTGTACAGGGCTTGTGAACCTTTAGCCTTTATTCGATAGTCATCTACTTTAGTGCTGCTTTTTACTGTATTTTTGCACCCACCCACCAACTTCTCAAAAGTAAAAGGCTATAACTAGAGAAAGTACTCCTAAAAAATCTTACCTTCATAGTTGACCTCACCGTCGCCATCTCCATCAGCTTCTCTGATCATTTCTTCAATTTCTTCATCTGTCAACTTCTCTCCGACGCTCGTCATCACGTCAATCAATTCAGCCGCGCTGATCGTGCCATCACCACTTTTGTCAAAAATCCTAGAGTAAAACAAAACGACAAATTTTAATTTTAGAATTTTTCATTTTTAAGACATGAGAATTACGTCATCAGCTTCAGACAATCATTACTTAAAGAGGGTCGAGCAGATTCGATATTGAGGAGCACAGGTTAGAGGCTTGATATCAGCCGGTAAGCTTTTCTCGTATAGATTCTAGGTGTTATGTCACCTTGAAGTGGTGGAAACGGGTCTAAGGGCACCAAGATGGGTTATTCTTCATTGGAGTTATTTCGTTTTTAGGCAGTGGAAAAAGGGCTGTAACCACCAATTCTTGAAGTTATTCCACCCAGAAGTTTTGGGAAACGGTTTAGGACCGTCAACAGGCGTGGTTCTTGAGTTATAAAATTACTCGTGGAGTCCCCGACAGAAGCTTGCCAAAGATATTGAATACCTTGTGCAACTAAAATATCTTGACAAACTTTAATAACAGACACTAGACATCAAAGCAACAAAGAAAGATCAGGTCTGAAAATCCCTCTTTTCCAAGTTTGTGCAGGTATTTGTGTAATGTAGTACTTCTTTTGGCCTCAGTAGCCAGACATATTCATTGCAGAAAGTCCAAGTCAGTTTTTCAAACCCTTTGGCAGCGCTCAAATTTCCCTGAAAAGCCAGTAATATAGCTTATGATATCTTATTTGCTTGGGGACTTAGAGCAGATCGTCAGCTAGGCAGGCATTCAAAATAGACTGGAATGCTTAATCAAAAGGCTGCTGACAGGGCTTCTGTTACCCAGAAAAGCCAGTAACGGAGCTCATGACGTTTTGTTTCCTTGGACACTTTTACGCCACATTGTCTGCCTGTCATACAAAACGGACAGAAAGTCCTAAACTGATGAGATGTTAACTTGAAACGTCCTTTGTTGCTTTGATATCTAGAATTCATAATTACAAGTGAGCCAGACTATTTACTTGTACCCTGCACTCTGTGCCGCTGCAGATAAAATGTCAACTTAATTGGCATATGTCGGATAATCCTGTGTAGGCTGAATTTTGTTTAACCTTATGCCACCATTCCGTACTCATTTCCATTGTAAATGATGTAGAGATAATACTTGTAAAGTGTTTTAGTCTTAAAAAACGATATGGTCAGTTAAATGCTTACCTAAATGCTTGTTTTAGTTCTGCCTCTGGATCGCAGCCCTTTTTCTGCTTGCACATCATCTCAATGAATTCATTGAACTCGATGGTACCATTACCTAAGGGTAATAAACAACAGAAATAAGCTTAAAATAGTATTGATGCAAACAGTCTGTATTAAAGACTCGTTGAACTAGATGGTACAGGTACCTGAAGCAGAGTAAAAGCATAGAAATACTTTCAACTTATTAACGATGCTAAACAGTCTGCATTCGGGGGGGGGGGATTGAGGCTTAATGGCGCGTCGACAACTTGGTCATTATAGCGCCAACCTCAGTCACAGTGCAGTGGTCCGGGTTGCCACTGCACCACACATTACAGAGATGTTATTCAAACCCCTAATCTAAATCTTGCATTCGGCTGGCCTTGTCAACATGCAAGATACACCATCTTGGATGTGGGAAATCCTGGGTGCGTGTCCCAATTGGGGTAGTAGTATTCTCCCTTTTCCTCATGTTAACGCACTTTGTATGCTGAAAAGTTCAGTCTTTATTGCAGACTGGTCAATTTGTTAACCTTTTACCTTATGATTTATTGTTATTTGGAACCGATCTGTCTCATATTAACGTACGAGACGTATTAATATAATGTTGACGAGTTCAGTCTTTGCAGACTGCTTGCTTCGTTGACCTTTTACTTTGTGATTTATTGATTATTTGCAACCGATTGCAATTCTACCTGATATAGATAAAATTATCGAAAAATCTTTTGCTGCAAAATAACAGGAAATACTTTTTAAATGGAAAATAATCATTAATGAGCAATAAAAATTACTATAAGCCTGAATTGCAAGATTGTGGATTGCAGCATGTAAAAGATGCAAGGAATTCCCGATTGGATTGGAAATACCCAGCAAAATCATCGCTGTATCTTTCTGGTCCCGTGACTTCAGATGACAGCGTGTCAAACCTTCAAAGTGTATCTACATTATATTAGGCTAAGAACGGACGAAAATCAGTGGGCAATTGTCTACTGGCACTTTGACAAATTAGCGTGCACATCGTAGCCGGCAACCAAACTCGATTGTCGATTTTTGGCCAGTTGTGTGTGTCTATGCGCCATGCCTTAAACGTAGGCTATGGACGGAAATAGCAAGCAGTTTAGCAGTTTTGCGTTTATAAAATGGAGGACCACGTTACAAATCGTACAAGTGCAAACATGGTTCCAGAATAGGCAGATAAGTTACTAGAAGTATAACCAGCATAATTTAGGCCAGTCAACTTAGGTTGTGAGTGATCTTTAAGTTGATGGAGTAGGGTGCAGGGGATATCTCGTCCCCGGCAACCTACTCTTGTCAACTTAAACCTACAGTCACAACCTACTAAGCTAGCATAAAATAGGCTGGTTACTTCTAGGAACTTAAAATACAATACCACAACAGCGCAACAACGCAAGCATGACTGGTGAGACCCTTGAAGGAACACACCTAATTTCATAATGTAACTTTGATCGGTTGGCTACTATAGGAAAGAGCTGACGCTAACATCCGACTTGACTTCCGTCATGCATTGTTAGTTTATATTTTTTACTTTTCCCATATCACAAGGAAGACCCATAGCAAAAAATGATGTCCAAAACGCGTTCTTTGCCTTGTAACTTCGAAACAATATGGAAAATTGAATATAAAATGGTTATGTATGGAAATAATCAAAATTAACAAATTATCAAAAACGTCATTTTCAAGTTATGTGAAAGTCCAAGATGGCAGTCCAAAATCGTCCCCACTTCTTTTTTTTTTGTCTATTTTTAACTTGTAACTTCCAATTCATTAACCAAATTGAACACAAACTGAATATTTATAATTGAATTTTGTGCTGCCATTTCGTGAAGATGGCGACACAAATGGCATCCAAAAAAGTTTGTGTTTTGTAACTTCTCAACCATTGAAGGCAAAATGGTTGCGGTATATATTCAGAATTATTATTTATTATTATTTAAGCTTAGTGGTTTGGACCACAGTCGCAGTGCAGTTGTTAGCATTGTCGCTCTAAGACCAAAAGATCCTAGGTTCAAAACTCTTTCAAGGTAAAAAAGACTTACCTTGAAAGAGTTTTGAACCTAGGACCTTTTGGTCTTAGTCTTTTTTAATCAAAAGTCAAAAGGTAACATTTATTATTACCATTAAAAATTGGAACTTTCGACCACAGTCACAGTGGAGTTGGTAGCATTCTAGCTACAACAACAAAAATGCCTTGAATATGTCACTGAGTTATGATAAAGTTTCATAAGTGAAAACCTGCGATTGCCATGGTATAAGAAAAAAGTCGGGACAGTAAGAGAATGTCTAGGCATTCAGTGCATATCGCCTGTTTTGCGTTATTGGATAGATGCACCTTGCGTCCAGCCAGAGTCGGACTGGGTAGTAAAGGGCGCCTGTTTTACCAAGACTTCAAGTCTGGCGAGTCTAGAGAGCGCTCTAAGCTCCCGAAGCTTTGTCCAGGGAAGAGCCCCGGAGCGTTTGGTTATTTTGATATTTTACTGCTTTGAAGTGCGTCAACACGTAGATTGCCGTATATTTCAAGGAATGACTGTTTCTTTCTTTGGGGTGGTGGAGGGGGGGAGGGGGGAGTTTAACAAAAGTGTTTAAAATGCAACTAAGGGGAAGGAGAAAGAGACAAGGGGATTTGTGCCTGAAGAGAGCGTAACAGCGGAAAAGATTTGATTTTTCTTTTGGGGAGAGGTAAAACA
>JAHWFP010083349.1:0-12063 GCA_023313725.1 Lithobius niger
CAGCTGATGGGCCGAAAACAAAATGAAAGAGACTGCAACAACACGAGAATGTGAACCAGATGACATTGAGGGAATGCTGAAGGAAGTCCCTAATACGAGAGAAGGAGTGTATAGGATCCCATGTGGTGGGTGTGAAGCAACATATATAGGAGAGACCAGAAAAGGGATTCATACGAGAGTAAAACAACATCATGCAGACGTACGAAACAAAGTTGAAACCAGCAGCATAGCCACCCACTGCATGGAGACGAAGCATCCGATTGACTGGAAAAATACCGAGACGCTCCTAATTTCTAACAACAGAAGTGACGCACATCTACGAGGACTAGAGTCCCTCGCTATTGTTGAGCACACCAGAAAGCACAAGAAATTAATGAATTTACAAGGGCCATCAAATCCCACCATTAGCCATTTAATAAGCAGAGAGGTTAGCGCTCACCTAGAAACGCATTGGAACAAGCAACATCGTAAATACGAGAGGCTACGGAAGGCGCCGTTTTTCAAAACACAAAATGAAGACGTAGTTGTGGACGGAGAACGGACTGAAACTTAGTGCCTGAGGAAGACAGATGTGAAGCAGTTATACCACCAAACTTGCTAAAGCTGTCGAAAATTCGCAAGATATTGGGAGATCGAGTTTTAAACGATCTAATATCTTAACTTGGTGAAGATGAGTGTTAATCAAGTTGGACAAAAAGTCTCGGAAAATATCAGTAATGACAGTTCTTGTTGGGGTATTATGGTTGATCTTATGAAAACCAATCTCACAAACGTTAGCTTAAATAGGTAAGGATGCACCGAAGTGCTAAAATGCCGATTCCGATGTTGAAAAAACATTGGCCGATGTCCGATTCCGATATCTCTTGGTCCGATGTTCAAGAAAGTAACTTAGTGAAACTGCTTACGTTTTCCATGGAGTCGAAAATAAATTAACAGGATTTCATAAATACAATTTAAAATTGCTGTGGTTCTAAAACTTTGCACCAAAAGTTTGGCGCATCTGTCACAAAATGATTTTTTTAAAATATGGATATCCGATGTTTTAACATCTGCTGCCTAAAACCGATGCCGATGTAGCCAAAAAAGGCCGATTTCCGATGTCCGATGCCAACATCGGTGCATCTCTATAAATAGGCAAAGTAGGTGGTTAGTTTTAGTGGTTACTATTGTAAAGTTTTCATGAAATTTTTTATTTTGAAATTTGCATGAAATAATTAGGGATCGGCCGATATAAGTTTTTGCCGATCCGATCTGTTACCGATGAAGGGGAAACCGATCCGATACCAATAATAATAATAATAAAAGTAAAGGCTAAAAATTTAAATTCCGTACAAATGCAACTTCAGTTTCTGGTTTTGCATGGGTTCCACCTACTAATATTAACCCAAAAAGTTTTGTGTAGCAATAAGAGCATTTTTACTCTTATTCCTACTAACGACTTCAGTACATTCATCTTCTCAGTTAGATTTCAAGCTGGTTGTTGTAAAAGTTAGAGCGTCAGAACCATCAAGTGCTACATTTTCACTACAAACTGAACAAATGGCTGAACATGGTTGTTGCTTTTGCCATGCTTGGTGTCAGTTTTGCAAGGAAGACGGTTGAGTTTCTTCGCGTAACGAATAGCCGTATTGGAAGCCTTACAGTGGTCCAATACAAACACGGCAAAAATACTGAAAAATAGAGATAACCTTATCAATATCGGACTATCCCTAGCAATAATTTTACGAAATATTTCAAAATTTTGAAACCAACCCTTTCGAATGTAAGTCTAGTAGCATTCGCCACTTGGCCAGTAGACCCTAGAAAGCACTCGCCACATACCAAATACATATTTTGCATGATGCACGGTTTCTCTTCTTTACGTATTTGCGAAATTGTACAATTTTTTTCAACTGCCAGTATTAATGCAGATAAAGCTATTACACAGCCCTTGTAAATCTGAGCATCACGCCGCAAGCAGTTAGTCTCTTAACTTTACGTTTCCCTGAGATATCCCTCTTTAAGTGGCAATGTCTGTTGCTAGTAGCCGTTCTGGCGAGTAAGGCCAAATTCCAAGTCGCTGTCTGTTACATTTCCATTCGCCAAATGGCAAGTGGCGATTGACATTGGAGAGGATTGTTTGCAACTTGTTTTGAATTTGAAACTTGTTTATCTGATGTAAAGTTGTAGACCTACTGTGAAACTTCTTCGTAGCACTCGTTTACGCACAATTTCAAATAAATAAAAGATACCAGTACACTACCTTCAGCAAATTTTCGACTGTTAATTCTCTGGAGATGTTGGGTCTCAGACGACAGTCTTCTTTAGGCAAAAAACAGAAATTTCACTCCACTATTGTTTGATCGTCGTTACGATCGTCTACTCTTTGAATTGGCGTTCGAGCGTTGCCTCCACCACTTGCAAGGCCGGTTTTCCACCTCTCGCGCAGCTCATTATTAAACTCGCGATGGAGCAGAAATTGTATTCCAGGATTGGATGGTCCCTGGATATTCATCAGTTCAACCTTCTCTCGGATGTGGTGTTGAATAGCCAGGGACTCCAAGGCTCCTCAGATGCACATCTCTGTTTGAGTTTGACGTAAGGAGGGTTTCCAGTGCCTTCCCAGTTAATGTTGTGGTGCGAATCCATGTGGTGCACTGCAATGCTGCTTATTGCCATTCTACTTCTGGTGTCAGCCATCTTTTTCAACGATCTTTCCTCACGCTCACTAGTCTCTCCTCTTTTTCGTCCCCTTGCTGATCGTTGAAAAAGATTGTAAACACCAGGGAAGCAATATACAGGGTACCATGTGGTGACTGTAGTGCCGTTTATGTTAGTGAGACGCGCAAAGGAATTCGCTGCCGTGTCAAGCAGCACATGGCTGACACCAGAAGTAGAATGACAACAAACGGCATTGCAGTGCACCACAACATCAACTGGGAGGCACTGAAACCCTTCTTGAGTCAAACTCAAACAGAGATGTGCATCTGAGGAGCCTGGAGTTCCTGGCTATTCAACACCACATCCGAGAGAAGTTTGAACTGATGAATATCCAGGGACCATCCAATCCTGGAATACAATTTCTGCTCTGTAGCGAGTTTAATGATGAGCTGCACGAGAGGTGGAAAACCGGCCTTGCAAGTGGTGGAGGCTACGCTTGAACGCAGATTTGAAAAGCAGACGATCGTAACGACGATCGAAATTTCACTTCACTTTTTTTTTTTTTGCCTGAAGAAGACTGTCGTCTGAGCCCCAACATCTCCAGAGAATTGACAGTCGAAAATTTGCTGAAGATATTGTACCAGTATCGTTTATTTATTTGAAATTGTGCGTAAACGAGTGCTACGAAGATGATTCCCGTATTTCAAAGTAAGCGCTACGACATTTTTAGACTGTGAAACTTATAATCGACGGTCAAATGGCTTATTTCCTCCATAACCACTGCTTTCATAAACAGGATGCCTACCAGAACACCACATTGAAATTTCCAGACTTTTTCCTGACTCACTGACTCTTTATCGAGAAAACTTTGAGAATGGCTGATCCCAGCTAAGGGTTCTGGAGGAACCCAGTTTTAGAAAAAAAAAAAAAAGAAAAAACGTGTTGCCTACGCACAGCATTGCCACCACTACCGTTTTCCACCAAAACCACAAAAGTAAATATATGTCAAACCAGATTTATACTCAAATCCACCATGAAATACGCAAAACTTTTCTATGACATGCAGTAAGAAAGCAAAAATGGTAGGCCTAATCTGTAAAAAAAACTTATCAAAATATTAACAATAAAACGTCTCTAACAGATTCAGCTATGAATCGATCTTGGTATCTATTATTTGGTAGTGTGAGAAGCATTTCTAAAAACATAATGTACTAAAAGTGTGTGATAAACAGCACATGGTTGCTCAGCTATAGGCTAACTTCCCCTACTAGGCCTAACAAACAAACAAACAAAAAGCCGAATCAAAATTAACAGCTATGTGTTACCCAATCGTACAGTAGTTTGAAGTATTTTTATTTTACCCATCATTGGCTCACAGACTCCATTTACCGTATTTACCCAGTTAGAAGCCCCCCCCATACGAAATGTTGGTACTTTTTATTATTTTTGTCTCCATTTATAAGGGCTACATAAAATAGGCAATATAAAAAATAAATAAAAAATCAGGCCTGTGGGTTATACGGGAGTTTCTTGGCACATTAAAACAAAAAAAAAGCCCCGTTTCTCTATAAGCCTAAACATTCACCTACCGAACTCAGCAGCAGCAGCGATACAAATTACGTGAAAACCGAGTTAAAAATCGTAATTTTTTCAATTTTCGCCATGCATATCTTGTAATTCATGAAATCTTGTAGCTCGTTTCAAGATTGCAGTGGTAACTGTTACCATCGTAATTTCACATCAACTTTTAATTAATAGCGCCAGTTTCATTCGAGTTTGAGTGTCGCGTCTTTCTTCCTCCATGATCGCATCGTATATCGCTTACTCCGGTCCGGTCCAATTTACTGTTCCTGCACAGATGATGATGATGATGATGAGAGAAGAGTGCGTGGAGCGTGTAACCGATAAGTTGCTTTAGCGTGTGCTATAGCAATGGTGTTTTTCACGGACGAGGAGAGTGCAGTGCTGATTATTTACGGTACAGTGAAACGTCTCGAACTCCAGGGAGACTGGCATTGCAGTTTGGGGTAAGCGGAGTTTGAGTTAAACGGAAATGCATTAAAACATAAGTAAGGTTGTTGGCCTGGGGAATACCGAGTACATCTTTGCATCTAATGTTTGCTAAGTGCAGATTGGTTTAATATGTATGAAGTGTACTACTAATGTACTACTAATAACTCAATAAAAACAGCAGATATACTTTTTCGGGTACAAAAGCGAAACAGAATGCATGGTGTCAAGTAGAAAAATTACCATCTGGAGTTTGAGTTAACCGATATTTGTTTGAGATAACAAGGGTAATTTTGTATTGGGCCAACCAAATAGCACTAAATTGTTTGACTTAACCGATAGTTTGACTTAAGCGAGTTTGAGTTAACGAGGTTTTACTGTACCATGTGTGCAGTATAAAGGTAGTACACAGTACTAAAAGGCAAAATAGTTTTTATTTTACCTTGGGTTACAAGATAATAAATGTTTTGAAAGGCCAACAGCAGCTGGTATTAAGTATGCACTAATGACGTTTTTTATCTCCAGATAGAAGTGCCCTCCAATCAAATTTGCTAAGCGCCTGGCCCTTATTACTGGGTAAAGACACTCCACCCTGTCTCACATCATAGCTGGTCTGAAAAGCTCTAGAGGTGGACCCACTCTATCACACGATCATTTCCTGAGTTGAATACCAGTTCATAAGAGTCTTGACTGCCCATATTGGGACACCCCTGTCACACAGTTTCTTAAACAGAACGCTCCAGTTTACCCGATGGCTTTACTGGCACGCAGGAAGCAGTAATACGCACCACTATCCTGGGCACGGCAATGTCTTAAGTCTCCTTAAGCATGTGAACAATATGCTCAGTACTATGCTTCGCCTTAAAACCAAACTAATGACTAGTTGTTTTTAAGAAGGGTTCGAGCCTATTAAGTAGTTTTTTAAGTACAGTTGACAGAACACCATACTCCGTACGCGATTTGTAAACTGGGCGTGGCTTGCGAGCAGCTTGATTGTAGCGTACATTTTCCCGGAGTCGGTGTGCCTTGTGACTATCTATAGATCGCACCAAGGCTTGTCTGTGCGCGATCATGGCTTTGTTATTTTATTACACGCCTTCTCCATCAATAGAGAATTAGAGGGAATCGAAGACAAATAAAAAATATTTGGGAGGGTTATAAGATAAATTTCAGGCTGGATTCCAAAAAAAGAAAATACTTTTTTTCTTACCGAATCTCATTTTAGCCTCCACTTACTGCCATAATTTCCGACTCAGGCCCTTTCAGCAGTGGCGTAAATAGGATGGTGGGGTAAAAGGGCTCACCCCCCCCCCCCCCAATATCGAGCCGTGGGGCATAAAATATTTGGAAAAATATACGTACTTACTATTTTCTTTAAAACATTCGCCACTGCCTTTTGGGTATTTCTTCTCTCCCCTCCCCGCCTCCTTGTATTTTGGGTCAGACGGTATTAAATTAAAAAAAAAAAAGTAGGTTTTACATTTTAATTCATTTTGGGGGTAAAAAAAAAATTTAAGGAAGGAAGTGTGTTTTACTGTAAATGTTGTAAGAATTTATTTGTGAAACAGTACAAATTTCAGATCTTTTCATTTTTGGTGGTTGTGAAAACAACCGTTTGTTTAGCTATGAAAAGCCAAGCTAGGGGGTTGCAGAAAGTGGGGGGAAAATCCAGTTCGGAGAAGAAGCATGTCATTTTTAACAAAACCATCCTGGCTGCCGATGTGTAGCAAAATGAGTCTTCGGCCCTTTCCAATCGGAATAAGGCGACCAGCCAAGCCGTCATTTGCACTGTCAGCTGTGAGTCTGGTGCGCCTTTTCTTTAGCTGCCATTGGCGTTCGCGCCCGTGATGCTCATCATCCAAGTTTCATCCAAATAAATAAATACTCCCAATGAGACGGATTACTTCGTACCTGACATAAAAATCAGCGACGCTGGGCAACAATTTCTGGACGCTTTTATGTAAAATTTCTGTGTTGCATTTTCTGTATTTCATCCGAAATTTGTTTTTCATGATTAAATGCCACGGAAGTTCTCCCATCTTCGAAACTTGGCCAAAACATTATCAAGATTTGGATAATTACCTTCTCGGTGAATTCCAGTTAATGCTGCTCGAGCGGCAGACAGTTGAAAGTCGTCCAAGTTTGTTAACGCTGGCGCCTTTGGCTGTTATGAACCGCGTAACTGTAGCCTCTGCTACGGCTGGAGTGGCACTAGTTTCAGCAAGTAGTTGTGCGCCTTTGTTAACTATTTGTTTAACACAACTGAAAGAAAACTTTGTTGCATCCGAAGTTTCTTGAGAAACGGTGTGCTTGCTCTTTGTTGGTTCCTTGCTTCGCAGATACAAATAGACATTCCAAATAATTTCCCAAGTTGGCTGTGAAGCATTTTACCACTTTTCCCGATTGAAGACGCGTTAATAGACGCCATTTTGTGACTGCTGCGCTGGCGGTTTTTTTTACCCATGATGCTAGTCGTGGTGTTGTACTGGAGTGGACAATCGATATTTTTTTTAAGCCACGTCTAGTTTACAAATCACGTACGGATTATAGCTAAGCCATCACCAAAACAATGACACAATACCACCAACGTAGAACAAACACAGCCCAACAATTGGTGGTATTGTGTCATTGTTTTGGTGATGTCTTTCAAATACTACTGTATCAACCGGTTACCGGTGTTTTCAATTATAGCTAAGGCAATAGGTCTATCATTTGTACTATCAGTAAGATAACCAGTGCGGTTTTTGGGAACAGGAGTAATTGTAACGTTGGACAAATCTGTACGCACCATGAGTGTGTAACGCAAGCAACTTATGAATTCTATCCCAGGCATAGCGGACATGCTCCCGGCTCAACTGCTCTGATCCACATTAGTAACCCACAGGTCTGCAATTATCAGTGACACGAGCCACGCTGTGCTGCCCGTTTTGTTTTCTAACCAGGGACCAGAAACTACGCCAGTCATTACGGAGAGCACTTTGATAAAGCCCGTTGTTCCCATGTTGAGCCGCCTTCTTTTGCAGCAATGGAGTGCACTCCGAAACTCCTTCCGTGCACCACCATAGCACTGAACTATTCGATATTCTCATGATTCTGCAAAATTATTTTAAACCAAATACTTTCTCGATACTTTTGAAGCATCGAAAGTGGTATCAAATTGACTATTGAAATTCGTACCAACTTTGGATTTTTATACTACAACCTTAGGGATGTGCGAGTAGAAAAATTTTAATTCGAGCCGAGCCGAGTTTGCAATAGAAGAATCGAGCATCGAGTCGAGTTTGAGTATTTGATGGGAATATTTTATTTGCAAGTTTCCCTTTAATTTGGTAAGATAATAGGAACAAAGATGGTGCTTAGTTGACTGTGTTGGTCATGGTTTTCCAGTTTTAAGGATATAACTTGAAAATGGTTTCAGTTATTGTATTTTAATCTGCACCACTCTTGTCGAGACGATCGATTTGGTATATTCGAATGTCAAAAACGGCCAAAAATTGACGAAGTACAAGTCATACTCGGCTCGAATTTTTCGAGTATCGTACATCCCTATACAACCTAGAAAGCATCAATATCAGCATCAAATTTCAATACTATTGGACACCCCTTCATTTTAAAGCTCTGCCAACAAGAATTTCCCATTCCCTTCTGGATACTCAAATTTAAAGTCGGTCTGCTGGTCAGTCTTTTTACTGATTTGCATGGTAATAGTTCGGTGGTGAAAAAAGCTAATCGGTCAGGCATAATATAATAAATGCAAACAGCTAGGTAAAATGCTTACCTCCAATCTCAGTTATGTTGCAGTCTAATTCGTCATCCCCTTCGTAGCCAGAACAAGCAGATTTGTTCAAATTGCTACAAACGAAAAAAATAAATATTTGTTTGGGTAAAAAAAACAACAACTACATATTCAGAGCACATTACATACCATATTTCTTGATTAAGCGCCTGAGCGCTTTATTATTTTTACGACGTGCAAATCCTGCTACTAATTCGAAGACTGATGTTCACATTAGTAAGGCTGCACCGAACCAAACAAACCAAATAAAACATGACCGAACAGAGTGTGTTTAGTTCGGTTAGGTGTTCGGTAGTGTTGGGTGGTACGAGAAACTTTCTTGTAGTCCTGCATCAACGAAGCCATCCGAAGAGCCAAAGCCTGGAGGGACCCCCTGGTTAAGAGAGAAGACAAGAAAAGGAAAGCAGACCAGCCCCCGGCAGAGGTTTTGACTTATCTACCAGGATGTGGGGAGAGGATAAGAAGAGCTCTTAAAAAAGCTGGGATAGGATGCTACATTAGGAACCCCACGAATATTCGCAAGATGCTCGGCAGGAAGATTGTGGAAGAGAGGAATACAGCAAGCGTAGGAGAAGAGGCTGAGGGAGGAGGAAGAAGTTCACCGACAGAAGAGCCAAATACACCTGGCCAAATGGTGCCACAAGAGAGGAAATTAAGGCAGGTGCAGGAAAAATCCACTATCGGAACGCACGGGTATCTGACGAGGGCAATGACTAGGAAGGAAGAAGTCAACATGAAAGAGCGGGAGAAACGAGGAAAGCTGGATGAAGGATCTAAGAAAGAGTACGAGCAAGGGAAAGAAGACGGAGGTAGTGCAAGAGATGAAGCCAAGATGGTGGATAAAGTGGCATCCAGTGTAGGAAGTGTGTATTGGATCCCCTGCAAAGATTGTCCACAAGGTTACACAGGCGAGACAAAAAGGCAAATTTGCGTCAGAGTCAAGGAACATGCACAAGCCACCATTGACGGAGACAAGAAGAGCGCTGTAGCCTTGCACTGTGAAAAGAGTAAACACCAAGCAGACTGGGATAACACCAAGGTAATGCTGAAGTCGGACACGAGCTGGGGAGCACACCTCCGTGCTTTGGAGGCCATTGCCATTCAATACTGCCAAGATAAGAAGATCCCACTTATGAACGTGCAAAAATCAGCATATCAGCAGATAGGAAGAATCGTGACAGCAGAACTGCATCAAAAACTGACGAAAAGCTGAAAAAAGTTCTTACCTTCATTCAGCAACAGCACCAGTATTGATGAGGGAGCCAACTCAAACAGTGAGCTTGAGAGCTGACTGAGTTCCAAGGCTCACTGGGAAAGAGGAGGGAGATTTGAATATAGTGGACTTGGCAAAGTTCGTTGGTGGTTGTTTTTGTGCAAGTCTCATGACTCTTGCCTGAAGAAGACTATCAGCAGATAGTCAAAAATTTGCAAGTTTGAATTGTGGAACTTGGACTATGTTTGGTTTTGCGTAGTGACAGTCTTTAAAAAGATTTAATACTCTTACTCCGTCGGGATTGCGACGAAACGAAGTGCGAACGCGTTTCAAAACTTTCTAACTAAGAAACAAACACGACGACTTCCAGTTTGATTAGCGCGTGCACCCATTTCCGGTTTCTATTAACGAACGCAAATGTTGCGTAATGGCAACGGACATTTTACGAAAATTATAATTTATTTATATATATTTAGTAAATGTTGTAGTGTTGCACGATAAATCGGTACATCCTTAATTAATACTGAAACTCAAACCGTAGAGAGTGTAGGACATTTTTGTTGTTGGGATCAACACTTGGGAATACCATAATAAAAGCATAAAATTCCTCAAATGTGAAACTTTTGGTAACTTCAGTTTGTAGAACACTTACATTATTTCTGGGAAACAATAGATACTCAATATCTAAAAAAAAACACCCCGACTTTTCCATTAGTATGTCAATACTTTGAGAACAAGTGTAAAAAACTAACTTCGATAAAAAAGAATAACAAATTTGCTGTAAGATGCCAAAATAGCAAGTAAACTACGAATTTTCGCATCACAAAGTTCTCAACAAATAATCGGAAAATTACTGTTTTTTTAAAACATCACATAGCCTAAATGTGTATTTGCATCTAAAAACGTCGTTATGGAACATCATACTGTGAAACTCCAAATTCAACAAAACGTAAAAACGAATTTAACTAGCCAACAAAAGCCTCCGCAGTTGCCTTGATGATCAGTGGGCCTTGCAAGAACGATCGGAAAAATCAGTGGTGCAGCCCTGCGAATACGGGAGGCTGCAACGCCGCTCAAATTTGAATCCACTAAATGTCCAGGTAATGTAAGAAAAAGTCCGGAAAATCCTAAAGCCTGAAGAAGACGGCAGTGATCGTCGAAAATTAGCGAGATTAGGTGGTCTCGGCGAAGTGAAAGTGAGCGAACTGAAGTTAAATTCGTTTTTACGTTCTGGTGTATTTGCACCTTAAACATGTTAGTTTACAGTGTCACATTTTATTTTGCAGTTGTATACGAAGCCGTTTAACAAAAGTTAGGATCGGGAATTCCCCCATTCACGCCATCGTTTTCCGTAAGTGTGTGTGTTCGATAATTCACTCCTGGCCTGGACAGGAGAAAGGCAGGCGCTGCTGTTTCACCTCCCTCTACTCCAATCGTGCAGCAACGAGTGACTTTGAAGTTTAGTCAACTCTTGGCACCTGGCAACACTGCGCACCTTGGGGTTAATTATCAGTATCAATCGGAGTTGGAAATGTAGCAACATAAATCCCAGGTTCCAGCAGCACATCTAGGTAGTCAAATTGGATATATCTCAATTTAAAATATTTTACACTTAGTAAATGTTAGGGACTTTTCATTTCATCACTACAGTATCACTATTCTCTAAGGCTGCACCGATATCGATGCTGGATCGGATCGGGTTGCCATATTATTGGTGTCGGCAACTTTCGCGAAAATATCAATAACCCTGGATCTGGAACCGTTCGAGATTACGACACGCGGTTCGTGGCGTTTTACTCAGGAAATCAGTGAGTATCTTGCTAGCTGGGTTTTAACTGTGGGCTACTATTTCAATTTTTTTTATTTTAATAAAATTGGACTTTTGCAGAAAATTACACCGTTTATGAAAAATTGTGGATACAATTTTGAATATCGTATTTGGCAAAATTGGATAAAACGGATCGGTAAAGTTGGTATCGGTGCAGCCTTACTATTCTCTTATGTAGGTAACCACCAGCCTTTAATTTAGAACATACCTATTTGCATTTGATTGGGTGTGAGCAACTTGTTCGTAGATGTTCCAGGAAAAACGGAACAATTTCAAGTAAACAGCGTCATTAATGTCCAACTTTTCTTGCAATTCGCTTCGAGTAATAAGCTGAAATAAAACAAGAAGAAAAAGATTAAATCGTATTTGTGAGCCACACCCTAAGCAATTTGAAGTCCATTTATTTGCCAAAGCGGTACTTAGTTCAAGTGACTGGCCGTCTTGGTGTTTTAACCAACCACCTCACACTATAATACAGTTTCCAACATTCTGAGTGTAGCGACAGCGTGTTCACAATACAGCACAGGGTGTACCTAAAAGATCTAGCCAAATTTTCAGGGTGTAGTCTATGATCAA
>JAHWFP010083365.1:0-15610 GCA_023313725.1 Lithobius niger
AGGGATTGCCAATCCAGTGGCTAAGAGTTGTCGATTTTATTATTCATCAAAGAATATCAATCCTTCAGTTGATTGTGATGTCCGTGCCCCCATGCTTTCAATACAGGTGGCTGAATGTGTTTTTGTTCCCCCGACGAAGCTCCAGGAAGTGGCTGAAAATTTTAATTCGTATATTTTAACAGGCTGCCGACACTGAAGTTTGGAAAATGAACACGTCAAGGCCTTTTTACCCTTTTGTCAATTTCGTGACGATATTGATACTGTGCACTATGTGGTGACCAGAAAATGGACGGTATTCCACAACCGAATGTTAACAGACGCATAAGCGAAGCTTGGGAAAGTGAGTGGAGGGGGGGGGGGGGGGGTGTCTGGCAAGGATCATCTCCTTGATGGGAGAAATTGTTTTAACGCCATAATGATACACGCAACTTTTTTTCTACGAGGGAAGTGAGGGAAAAATTTTTACGCCTGCATGCAAATTTCTTCCTTCCAACAATTATTGCACGGGTGCAAACGGGTAGCCACGGGCAATTAGGCGTCAGATTCGATAGGCGTCTTGGTCCCGGCTGCCCTTCTCTGGCTTCTTACAGACCCGGGTTCGACCCTGGTGAAGGGAAGTATATATGTACGGGTTTTTCGCCGGTTGTTTCCTGCCCGTTGCACGAGGGTTTCCTCCGGGTACTCCGGTTTCCTCCCTCCTGCGGCAAAAAAAAACAACTGCTACGATGGTGGTCCCTTCCACTGAACATCTGCCGCTTGGGCCTTCAAAAAGCTTGAAAGTGTGCGCGGCCTATCTTGAGTTCGCCGCAGAACGAACAAAGATAATCGATTGTACGTTTTTTGGCAGCAGAGTGCCTGATGTCCAAGATGGTTAAAAAAGCAATGGCGGCCAGGAAGACGTAGCCGCTCATAAAATACTTCCAGGACTCAAGATACGCCGCGCACACAATAAGCTGTCTGGCCAACACCTACTATATCATACTAGCGGAGTTGCTCGCTTCGCTCGCTCATTCCGGTCGTCTCGCCCCTCCCCCCTCATTTAATTTGCCGTTCGGTCGGTAGATGGCATCGTATGTTCGCGTTGCTGGCCATTGCGTTCCGGGCGCAGCCACTATCTCAGCGGGCCTTGGCTGCTACTCTTATAATTTGACGTTCCGTCGGTAGATGGCGGAGATGGCATCGTATGCAGCTGCTGCAGATGCAGATTGCTGCTACGCTGCCGATGACTGCGTTGCGGATCTTGTGTAATTATATATATAGATTATATGAAAGATCAGAATTCTACCACCTTAAAATTGGTTGAGCCGGAAGGTTATTTAAGTTATGGGTGGCTCATGGTTTCCGTCCATAATCCCCCTATGACTACCGAAAAATTGACGCCTATGCCATCCGTTGCAACCCTACGAAGTTTTCTCTGCCTAACAACAGTAATCTCTTTTAAACTCCGCAATTCCTCGCTATTTAAGCCCCTTTATCTAAACATTTGGTCGTTTTACTTTTCACATTCCCGCACTTTTATTAACTTCTATTTCCATCCCCAGTCTTCTTTAAGGATGAGTGCTTGCTGTTTTCGTCATATTGCACGCGCTTAACGTTGAAGATGACGAATTCCTGCGCGCGGACTTCGTCATCAGCGTATGTCAAAGCAGCCTAGTCTGTCCTCAGTGCGGCAGCGCCGCCAGAGAACGAAGCGAAAGTGTTGTCGTCTCGCTCTTGAACCCAAAGGCCATTGCGAGATAATTAACACTCCTTCATATCGTTAAGCGTAACAATAACAGCTTGAAATTCGTATCAAGGACTGCTCGGATAAGGCCAAGCTGCATTTAGTTGTATGGCCGCCTGCACAACAAACACTACGGCGTTCTGGTTTTGGGGGGGTGGGTTGGTATAATCGTTCATCAGTCTGCGCTCAAGAGTCGAGCGCGGAAACATAGTTAGCACAACCCAAAACTGGTACTTAAACCAAGGATAGGGTTGGAAAATTGTTATAGAGCAGTGACATTTGCCGCCATATTGGCACCAGTATGGGTTTTGGAGGGCATAACTACAAGGTGCACTACATAAAAATGGAGGGAAAACCAACGGAAGAGTGGATTTCTTAGGCTTAAAATAACGTTGTTTTCTCCAACAACAAAAATCTCGCATTTTAGGTCTAAGAAATCACTTCACAGCGTCGGTTTCAGTATGACGCCCTTCTGTTTCTCTCTGCAATGCCCCTTGCAGCTAACCCATTAAGGCTCCAGCATAGAGTTATATACAATAACACTACGTCGTGTCACTGCTCTATAATATTGAGAATTATTGTTTTCTTTCCGCTAAACGAGCGCCATGCCGACTTACATTGAGAATTTTCGTTTTCTTTTCACTAAATGAGGACCATGGCCGGATTACACTGGGAAGACCACGGCTCATCGAAACCGAAACCGACAGCGGACCTCCTCCTTCAGTAATTATACAGATCGAAGCTTTTCTCAATGAGCGCTGACAAACAAAGCACAGTTCTATACAGTATATCTCACCAAGAGGATGCTTTGTTTTATGCCCTTATTAGGGAAATGACGTCAGCTTCGTTATTCGTCGGGTTTTTCCGGAAACACGAAGCTGCTTTTCGTTTCATTTGGGGTATCACCAACATAAAAATGAGGGTAGGCCTAATACGAAATGCCAATGCCGTAGCGAACGAAATTACAGGTTGATTGATGAAATGCGATGGTGGATGGTATCGCTACGCCAGATAAGAGTTAAACATCGTCAACCAAACATCATAAAAGGTAAACATTATACATAAAATTATACACCGTAAATTAAAATTACTTCGTATATCGAAATAGATATCGTAAATTGAAACCGAATCCGTAACACGAAATTCCTTCACAAAATCGTTTAGGGCAAAGAAAACAAAAATTATCAACTGAATTCCACTCGTGCTTGTATTAAATGTATAATTTGGGTGTTTTAGCACTCAGTTCCTTTCCAACAAATTTCCCTCGACCGAAATTAAAACTGGAAAGTAGTTTCGTGCTAAAACACCCAAATTGTCGATTTAATATAAGCACTTGTGGTATTATAACTGAAAAGACCACACCGGAACTTTTTGCTTCATTAATTATACAGATCGAAGCTTTACTCGTTTCTGAATGGTCGCCGACAAAACAAACCACAAACCGATACAGTATATCTCACCTAGAGGGCGCAGTTTTGCTTTCGTTCTCATTATGCCCATATTTGGTCACCTTCCAACAGACTTTTCATCGGACTTTTACGGAAACACGAAGCTGCTTCTCGGCAGCGTTCGTCGTAGTTACGCTCGCATTAGGGCAATGAAGTCAGTTTCGTGAACCTTCGGACCTTGCGCCAGAGCAAACAAAATTAAAGGTTGGTTGACGAAATGTGCTGTTTTTTTCTTTTTTTTTGGGGGGGGGGGAAGGGGCTGTATCGCTACACTAAATAGAAGCAAACATCATAAAACTAAACATCGTAAATCGAAATTGTAAATCGAAATTGAAAATGTAAAACAAAATTACTTTGGAGAATCGTTTTGTGGAAAGAAAACGAAAAATTCTCAAACCGAATCCCACTCGTATGTGAAATGTATAATTTGAGTGACAACAACAAATCAGGAAATTAAATCTGGAAAGTTGTTTCGTGCTAAAACTCACAAATTATCGATTTCGTAGAAGCACTTGGGGTATTACAGCCGGTAATTTTTGTTGTATTTCCACAAAACAAGTAACATGCTCGACTTTTAACTGAAAAGACCACATGTGTCCTTTCTGCTTCAGTGATTATATAAATCTAGGTTTTCTCATTAGGGGTGTCGTTCAAGTAGTACGTCATCAAAAAATTGGCCATTTTCAACCCCCATCCCACCCCCGCCTTCGTCATCGATCGCCATCAATTGCTCAAACCCCCCTGCAGTATTATCTCTTTTCTAACCTAACTCCCCCCCCCCCCAAGGGGGGTTTTCTTTGCATTTCCCTGTGTTTTTTTAGGACTCTTTTTTTCCAGTTGTGCACCCTTTTATTGGGATAACGATGCTTACGTCATCAACTGTTCGCCCCCCTCCCCTCTCGTCATCAATCGTCACCAGCGGGCAAATCCCCCCTTCCTGATGACGTAATACTTGAACGTCCCCTTACTGATTGGTCAGTGGCCACCAACAAAAAAAAACCTCAGACCTTGACGGTATTTCACTTTGAGCAGGCGGCTCCTTTCATTCTAATTATGACCATGTTAGGGCTGGGGCTTAATGGCGCGTCGGCAACTACGTCATTAGCACCAACCTCAGTCACAGTGCAGTGGCGCGGGTTGCCACTGAGCCACACACTGCAGAGATGTTAATCATACCTCACATCTAGATCTTATCGTGCATCTGTACCTCCTGTAAAAATTGAAAAACTCCGGACAGGAGAACAGAATCATCACCCACTTGACAGACGCATTGCTTGTCGTTGGGGCAATGACGTCATCTTCATGAATCGTCGGGAACTCTACGTGAAAGATTGGCATGGTGGTTAGGCCTACTTAATACGAAATATACCACGCTGGACCGAACGGAATCTAATGTAGCAAGAATCGGCGCTTTGTGGGGGAAAATAAATCCCCCGACGAATGCCATTCTTACCCTTATGAAATGGACAATTTGTACGTTTTAGCACTCAGCTCGCACAACTTACCACTTTCATAAAAGCACTCGTGATATAGCCGATCATTTTTCCCAACGCGCTAGGTGCTTATTGATACTCAACATTACTGTACGCCATTGAAATTTTATCAATAAACACTGAATATGAAGCGCACAATTTTACGTGAACACCTCCAAAAAAATTCGTGATTTCATGCAGTACTTTCTAAGAAATCCAGTCTAAACTTTCGCGAAACTTCCGACTGTTGGAGACAATACTCTTGAAAATATAGGCCTACGTAGAAAATATGACAGTCTAACTATATAGAGAGTTTACGGCTTGCAAGGAGTACGTTAGAAGACCAGTAATTCAAGCTTGGAAAACTCGGGACTGTCGGAAACAATTTGGCTCCACACTTTGACGTCGCGAGTTACGCTCGACGTCAAGTGTGGAGCCAAACTGTCTCCAGTAGTCGCGAGTTTTCCAGGCTTGAATTACTGGTGGTGGTATTCCTAGTACGTTGTAAACTCTCAATTATTCAGAGAGTCGTATCACTAAATAGGCCTATATTTTCAAGAGTTCAACATTTGTGTTCGAAAGTTAGAAAGTATTTGTGAGAAGTAAAACATTTTCGTATAGGGCCCAGGAAATCTGGACCCATCTATTGGCATGAACTATAATTCTCCCGAGCGCGTTAAGGAGACACGTGAAATCCCAAACTCTCTCAACCCTGCACGACCATGCTTAAAACCAACATGTGTTCGTAGCGAAAGAAATGACTGTTCAGTTATCTATATAGAAAGAAATGTTGTGTGTTGTGTTGAGTTAGAATGAGGTTGATACGATCAGGAGAGAATAGAATGAAATGTTCTACTTAAATGGCTATAAAATAGGCATTTTCATCAAATATGTATGGTTTAAAAACTGTGTGAATTTGTGAGCAAATATTTAAAGTGTTGCTAGCATGGACAATATTTGATGCTACGTGATTAGAACAGTGTTTTGACGATGTTAAAATCGCTACAATTTGATGACTTTTTTTAAATTTTATTCTTGCCTGAAGAAGTTCATATGTCGGTTACTGAAAAAATAATCCTGTAAAATATCCCTACAACTGTTAACTAACGAGGGGATACGTGGTCAGAGAGGAAGTAACTATAACGAGCTGTGGATAGAACGGATGCTTGACAGGCGTAACATGGGCACGAGCCGTTACAATTGACGTCAAACATTAAGTACATACAAGTCACATCCATACATTGTTATAACAATTAATATATTAGCATCATATCAACTAATGATGAATATTAATTATTTTGAAGCGACAATGGGTCATTACAACTTGACGTCACGTGGATCTTGAGCTTGGCAGATTTCACAAATGACGTCATCGGCGTAACCTTGCTGGGGTGGTACAATTTCAACGTTGAAATCCGAAATTAAACTCGCAACACGCCTACGTCTGCATTTTCCATGACACCCTAATCAGGTAAGATAGTGCTCAAGAAAGACGCCTCCTATGAGTCAGCCTTTACGCGTTTACATTCGAGCAACCTAATTTATGTGGTACTCAAATAAATTTAGTCTGACTGTGACTGGCGCTAACTAGGAACCAATCCCTCTTATATAAAGCCGCCCCCGTTCCGTTGAGTGTTCGTTATTTGTGTCCGGAAGCCGTAACTATAGTAGGGAGCAGCTACAGAACCGAATCGTTAGAGGTTTTCTTGAATGTAATTATTTGCGCCTGGGAGTTCATTTGCAAGGCCGCACGCCCTGTACAAAAGCAAATGAGTTTAAGAACACATTCCGTTTATTACGATAAAAGCTTTTAGACGAAAGGCATGGAAAAGGAAGAGAAAGAGGGGGAGGAGTGGCGGGGGGGATAAGAGTAGGGGAGAAGGGGGTTAAAAGTTGGGTCCCGGCCCAAAAGGAAATGCCCTAGTCGACACACACACACACACACACACACACACACACACACACACACACACTCTCACTACTGTACTTGGAATAAATTAAAGCAGGCACATTAGGGCGCTCGGATACAATTTGCAATTAATTTTGTTGGGTACGGCGTTGTTTCAACTCCACCCTTCTTCCACTTTTTCAGTGCTTTTTTCTGTTTTGTGTGTGTGTTTCTGTGTGCCAGTTGAGACTTTGGAATAGAGGGTATGATTTTCCCTCTGCAATTTGGGATAAGAATGAAGTTTTGCAACGGAGAATGGAGAATTTTCGGACTCTCGATCAATAGCAATATCTCTTTGTTTTCTCTGTTCTTTATTTTACGAATAGAAAAGTTGTGCGTTAGCCATTGTATTAGGTAGATGCGTAAAGGGTCTTGTTTGTACCAATGTGTAACGAATTTGTTTTCTCCGTTGTTTATTTTAGATTCTTACGGATGCTAAAGTTGTGCGTTAGCCATTATATTAGGTAGATGGGTACATGGTCTTGTTTATATCAATTTGTAACGAATTTGTTTTCTCCCTTGTTTATTTTAGATATTTACGGACAGAAGAGTTGAGCATTAGCCATTGTATCATGTAGATGGGTAGGAGCTCCTGTTTTGGTACAGTGCGTAACTTAACTAATTTTCAACCAATTGCCCAAAGATATTTAGGAGGTAAATGTACATGCGGAATTTTAAAACAAAAGTGCTTACGAACTAGATCATAATCGATTTCAAGATGTACATTTTTACCGAAGTGTTTGCTCTTGATTTGTTCAAACAAATGTTTGATTTTTTTTACAAGTAATTATGACTCACGCTAGTGTGTCGCCCGCCAAGATTCACCGCCAACATTAACATGCATGCTAGAAAACGTAAAGCTGTTTCATTAATAGTGACTTTTACATTGTCAGGCCACCAGTCACCCGAACAAACGAATTTTCAATCTTTCTGAGGATTGTTATTTCCCTAAGATGTTTTCCCTATAGTGCTTTGTCTTGTGCCTAATGTTTTGACGTATGGCAACATGTAAGTTGTCCCTAAGCTTGTGATTTTCTTTGCCCTTGTGAAAGGTATCTGCGAATTTACCGATAACTTGGGTCATTAAATTTGTGTTTCCCTGGTATTTCTTAGCCGTGACCGTGCTGCTGCGTTGTTGTACACTTTTAGGCCTATTTGTTTACATGTTGTAAACATTGTCTTCCAGTAGGGGATTTCCGGTGTTACCATGATTATAGAAAAACCAACATGATTTTTTTTTTGTACTTCCAAATTTCACCAAAATCCACCACGAAGCCGTGGCTCTTATGTGGTGTACATTAGTGTGGTCGACAACAATTTCAAAGAATTTGAACAAACACTCAAAAATCCTCAGTGCAATAATTTCAAACCTATGAAAATAATTTTATTACATTTTTTAATAGCATTTCAGATCAGAGATGGATACGAAATTAGATAATAGATCATTTTGTGGCCAATAATGTTCGTTAAGTTGGAAGAAGAAATTGTGAAAAAGGTTTTAAGGTGTTTGAAATGGCAAATATTCCAAGTTTTGTCTGACAGCTTATTACATATGTTTGGTACATAGTAATGTTTAAGTTTTTCGAGAAATTTATTTCTGGTCAAGATTGGGAGAAAGGAAATTTTTTTGTTTGATATTTTTTTATCCTTGATAGTGGCTATAAACTACTCTCTTATAAGCCATGATTGACGCACAATTTTCTCAGTTACATAATACTACTAATAATAATGATAACAATAATAACAACAATAATAGTAATAATAATAATATTTTGCTACAGGAGCAGCAGGTATGGCAATGATCCGAGGGTCATTAACTGCCAGCCCTGACTATATTTGCAAAAAAAAAAGGCTAGACATGGAAGAGCCACAAAGTTGTCACTAAGACCTGCCCAACTAGTTAAAATTGTAATGTGTAAAAAATGAAAGAAGCTCGTTTATAGCTAATAGCTTTGCTTTTAAAGGATGTCACATTACCACAACCACATGCTCAGGAAGGGAGTTCCACACCCTCACCACCCGAAGCGAGAAAAACTGGCCACCACAAGTTCTAGAGAAACTCTTGTGCAACCAGTTTCAACGCACATGTTCCTTTAAATAATGGTTGACATGACCGAAATGTCAAATTTTTTAATACGTCTGAAACCACGGTAAAGCCATGCTCCATTTCGTTTCACCATTAGTGTTATGCATTGTTTTTATACGCATTGTTTTCTAATGCATTGTTTTGCAAGAAGAATGACTAGCACGATGAAACATCCAAGATGCCATTCTATTCTATCTATTCAAAACCAAGAATGACCTACTTCCACAATGGAAAAATAACTCAACGCACCACAGCCAACAGGCAAATTCTTCAATGCCGATGGCAACGCTTTAATTAAGTTTCCAAACATTCGTTTAACTGGATTTTAAGCGCTAATCGTGTACGACTACGTACCTTTGCGAAATGTGACAGACTGAAATTTGGGAGAATGGTGAGAGGGGGGTTGTAATTGATTTAGTGCACTCCGTTTGAAGCTCATACTACGGCCTGGCAGATGCAATCGTTTATTGATTGTGAATTGGGAGTAGGCTGTTTGTGATAGGTTCGAAACACTGGATCATCGCCTGCACAATTCCGTTTTGCGGACCTGCTACGACAGGCAGGAAAACGAGGTGGTGCACAAGCAGAAATCTACCCAAGCACCAAACAGTAGCCGTGTTTGGTGTTTTTCTCTTTTATCGTTAATTTTAGTGCAGGTGTATTTCTGCATGCTGTTTAAGATCGTCGTATGACTCGTGAACTAGTGAAAGCTATTTACAACTTGTATAATAGGACTATACAGTAGCGTTAGTACTATACATTAGAACGACGGGCTGATAGACGTAGCGAAGACTGAGGAATTAAAATGAACTTCGAAGAACTGGATTGCTCCCTTGTTGCTGGATATTAGGCTACTGAAGAGCAGCGACAAGTGACATCATATTGGCTACGAAATAGCATCCTGGAGGGTATAGCTACAAGGGGCACTAGATTAAAATGGATGGGAAAACAACGGCACTTCTAGTCAAGACAGTACTTTGAGAGCGGATTTCTTAGGCTTAAAAAAACGTTGTTTTCTCCAACAACAAGAATCCCGCATTATAGGTTTAAGAAATCCAGTCTAATAGCATTGGCTTCAGTAAGACGACCTTCTTTTCCCCCTCCAGTGCCCCTTGCAGCTAACCCAGTTACTGGCTCCACCATAGAGTTATACACAATAATACTACGTTATACGTCACTGCTTGACATTTGCCGCCATATTGGCCCCAGTATGGGTTTTGGAGGGCATAACTACAAGGTGCACTACACAAAAATGGAGGGGAAAAACAACGGAAGAGCGGATTTCTTAGGCTTAAAATAACGTTGCTTTCTCCAACAACAAAAATCGCGCGTTTTAGGTGTAAGAAATCACTCTCTTCACAGCATCGGCTTCAGTATGACGCCCTTCTGTTTCTCTCTGCAGTGCCCCTTGCAGCTAACCCATTAACGCTCCAGCATATACTACGTCGTGTCACTGCTCTATAGGTAGACCAGAGAGAAAATTTTACGTATTGTAAAGATTTTACGTATGCCATTATTTCTAACTTAACCCTCTACTATAGTCTGTTCCACATTATGTTTGCAGAAAACTGACTGAATGATGCCACGTTTCTTTCCACGAGTGTAAAAACGTGTAAATATACCACTCGTCGACTCTAACAATACCGACTCGTGTTATCACTCCCCCGTTTCAAAACAAATCTTCGGAAGTCCTTCTTTGCCATTCGAATCATCCCAGTGTGGAACTCACTTACTGATGAGATTGTCTCGGCCCCATCGCTTCCATCGTTTAAACATAAAATAACAAAACTAAACCTCAGTGGCTTCTTACATCGTCCTGAACACGCACCTATAGTTTCGTAAAAATTTCCCCAATTTTATTTGCTGTGTTTCTTTTTTAATTTAGGAATGCTATAAGTGGCCTCTCTTGAACCCTTGTATCTCCTTTTCACTTTTATTTGAGTGAATAGATTGTTTTATTATTATTATTATATATATATATTATATATATTATTGTTTTTTTTAAGTGCCTATTTAACGTATTTTAACGTGAATTCACTCCATTTTCCATCCCAGTAATGCCGATGGTATAACCGTTACAACCTTCGGATTTTCGAGACCAAAATCTTGGAAATGGATGACCAATTAATCAATTAAAAAACTTCCGTTCAGTGACTTAACTCTTTTAAAGGAAGCGCCTGCTTCCCATTTTTTTTATATGAACCATAGTTCAGCAATGGGATTCGAGCCGGCGTTCTATTGGTTTATTGAAGATTATGCTAACCACCAGGCTGTTAGTGCTTACTTGCTTTGCTTGGGGATTTTTTTACAAAGTTAGCGGCATACCTGGTAACTGAGTTTTTGCCTAGTCATGTCGGTGTAGTTTGACACCACACTAACCTCCAAATGGTTAAAGGGAAGCAACTCGTGCGTTCAACGTTTATTCTTGCAAAGGGTTAAGGAGATGCTGCTATTACTTTTCGACGGTTTCCTTCAAGAGGTTAAAGGGATGAAGTTTTTACAGTTTGCACAGTTTCCTGCAAAGGGTCAAAGGAATGCAACTCGTATGTTTGGACGTTTATTTTTCCAAAGGTTTAAATAGATGCAGATCTTACATTTTGAACGGTTTCCTGCGAAGGGTTAAAGGGATGCAGGTCGTACGTTTGAACGGCTTCTTGCAAAAGTTAAAGGAATGTAACTCGTATGTTTGAACGTTTACTTTTGCAAAATGGTTTAAGAGATGCAGATCTTACGTTTGAATGTTTTCTCCTTCGAAGGGTTAAAGGGATGCAGCTCGTTGACCGTTTGTTTTTGCAAAGGGTTAAGGAGAAGCAGAGCTTACTTTTAAACGTTTATTCTTTAAAGGATTTAAAGGGATGCAGGTCGTACATTTGAACGGTTTCCTGCAAAGGGTTAGAGGAATGCAGCTCGTATGTTTGAACATTTATTTTTGCAAGGGTTAAAGAGATGCAGATCTTACTTTTGAAGGTTTATTCCTTCAAAGGGTTAAAGGGGTGCAGGTCGTACGTTTGAACGGTTTCCTGCAAAGGATTAAAGGAATGCAGCTAGTATGTTTGAAAGGTTTCCTGAAAAGGGTTAAAAGAATGCAGCTCGTACGTTTGAATGTTTACTTTTGCAAAGGGTCAAAGATGCAGATTTTACTTTTAAACGTTTATTCCTTCAAAGGATTTAAAGGGATGCAGCTCGTACGTTTGAACCGTTTCTTGCAAAGGGTTAAAGATCTTTATCTTTTAACATTATTCCTTCAAACGGTTAAAGGGACGCAGCTCGTTTGTTTGACAGTTTATTCATGCAAAGTGATGCCTCTCGTAGGTTTGAACATTCCGTCAACGTTTATTTCAAGCAAGACAACATACGTGATCCTCTTACAGTTTTCCCACACCATTCGAAAACACACAAGCAGTCTCTCGAAGCAAACCGTTCAATACGCGTTGTCGAGGTTGCCAGACAACTCGGTGATCACGTCATACGACCCTTATGAAACTGAAAGTCTTTTTTTTCCCCCGCTTTTTCTTTAAAACGATTTTGTTTCAGCATCTATCTCGTTATCTCTTGTCATCGTTTAAGCTTCTATTGATGTACCATGACGACCTACGTGATTTTTTTCTCTACATTGGTTTTGCGTATTAAAACGGCAGACGTACTACTACCATAACTGCATTTTTTTTCGCTCTGCTCAGCGTGACGCGTCAACAGCAAGAGCCAACGATGGTAAACCATGTCTTTGGTAGCATGATATTGACAAAGTGATTGCAGCTAATTAACACAGTTACGCCTACGAGAGAATTTTTTTGTGTGTGATTGTTCTCCCATTCCGAATGATTTATACACGCGTCTTTCGAATTAAACCTATTTCAAGGTCTTATCTAGCATTTGGGGTATGGTCGAAATTAAATTTATTTATTTCTTCATCATCACCGTATTAAGAAAGGCAAGGAGATTAAAAACTCAAACTTAAGGTTCAATACGGAAAGCCACTGGTTTCGGGTACGCATGTTAATTAAATACATAAAACTTAAACCGGGCGGAAAGCAAATGGGTTCTATATGGGTTAAATGAATACGGATGCAGACCTATTTGCGTTGCCTTTTGGACTTATATGTCAGACTGCCTGAGCGGGGAATCGAGCCCACGAGCTTTGAAACCAATGCCCCGGGGTCCTACTGATGAGCCATACTGACACGGTCTACATACGCAAGTGTAATTACTTAATACTAACTCAGAGCATGTGGCTGTCCGATCTGCAATTATTTATTTTTACACCGTGTTGTGTTTTCCTTATGATTTTCTGATCAAGTTAAAAATTACTTCGCGTGAAGTGCGTTGTTCAGTTTTCCTAGGTATAGCAAAGGGTTGTTTAGTAAGCATTCAGTAGGCAAAATTTAACGAAAAGTAACAATAAAAACAACATGAAATCTAGGCCTGATTACATGTGGTCATCTAATGGAAAGTCAACGTACTACTTTCATTGGCACTAGGGCGTGATTGGTGGAAAGTAAACCTGATAACAACTCTGTCACTAGAATCCACCCTAAACCAAAACTGGTATAAACGAAGCCGCCAAGTTTCCAAAAAGGGTCGGTCTTTGAAGGTAGTGATATCATTCAACCAGGGAAAGTCCGCCAAGGTTAATCCTATTAGCCAAGTTAATCGCATCGAGTAATAGTTCGAAAGTTAAATGAAAACTAATACGTTGCTACTCGCGGTAGCAATCTTCAAGTTTTCAATTAACGTCCAAAGTATTATTCGGTGTGATTAAGTTGGCTAATAGGATTAACCTTGGCGGCCTTTCCTTGGTTGAATGATATCACTACCTCTGTTACTAGAATTACCAAGAGCTGCAGCCGTAGGTCACAAATCTGACATTAGATACGGAAGTAAGACATTAGATACGGAAAGGCCACGGAAGTAGGTTTGCATCTGTGTTGATCTAAGCAAAGGATAGGCTAGAAAATAGTAATACCAAATCGAAAAAAAATCCGTTTTAGCATTTCTCAATACGGTTTTATTTCTCTTCGGTAAAAAAAAACCGTATTTTCGGAATGGACTTATTGCTTAACCTCTATTGAATTCCTATTAAACTCAACGCAGTTGCATTATAGTTATTATTTTGGTTAGAGAGAGACAGTGAGACACCATTTTCAATTTCTGCAGTAGATAGATCGATACATTACATTCGCAAATCGTTTATTATTATTATTTTTTTGCTTCTCCATCGTCCTCAAGAAGACTAAATAAAAAAAAAAAACCAAAACCTTAAATGACAAACGACAAGGGCACAGACTAAAGCTTCCTCTACCAACGAACCAATTTAACTGAAGCGCTATCCAGAATCGCTTACCTCACCCAACCAATCTTCCCTTCATCCCACGCAGTAAGACCTCCTCAACTCTCAAAAATATAAGCCTAGCAAGCCACACAAACGTCAGTATGACGACAAACGCACCCGCTTTCCAAAAATTTCGTTCCTTATTGATCTTCATTGGCCCAAGGCTAATGCGGGAGTTATCAGAATCAGCTCCAGCATAGATCACGTCCAGCGTGTATTGCAGTTATAAGCCACCAAACAGGAACGCAGCGCCGCCGTAGAAAGATGAGGCAGAAACGAGCGGGCGGTATTGGAAGTAACGGCGGCAAGCAAAGCTTTTCTTCCCTGATTTATGGCTTCGAGGAAGTACAGCAGCCTGGAAAACACTTATCTCTTCACAGAAAACTGACCACATCTAGCTTCTGAGTCTTGTCACCAGAAACGTGGGTGGTAGACGAGGCATAAAAATGAGGAAGGAATGATTAAGGAGGTTTGGCGGGATTGTTACTCCAGTCTTTTGCATGAGTAATAAATGGGCTCGCCACCATCCATCATGACTCCGAATTTCTGTAAAGTGAACCAGTTTGTGATGGCGGGCTGCTTGTAAGCGTCTGCCGTTAAAGAGCAAGCAAGCACGGGGAAAACGAAGAGTCGTAGTAAATTTCAGCAATACGTCAATGTAATAAACTAAGAAACACGGCGGAGCCAACACTGTGAACAGCTAGGAAAGACAAGGGAGCAGCAATAATGACCAGAAATTATTCACGTGCGATCGTGCCTCTGGGAATTCAACCACAGTTAACGCGACACTATACCAAGATCGTTTCTAACTTTCCGTAAGAAATAAAATAATTTTACAGCAAACACCCCGGTTCAATTCTTAGTCCTATAACGGCACGTGAATTTCCTGGTCTTTTTTGCTTCCCGCTTTATCCTGCCTGCTCACACGGTTGGCTCCATTTTGTTTCTTGTTTCTTGAACTAGCATCGTACCAGGCTTCGCCCGGGATTTGTTTGACCCGTGGTTGTTTCCCAGTATTTGCTCGGTGCTGCCTGACCGTTCACTGCAACGGTCGATTTTGTTTGTGTAACACTTCCCCTTTTCGCAATCCTCTCCCTCCCCTCTTCCCTCCTCTTTTTATCCCGTCCTCTCCCTCTCCTCTTGGTTTCCTTCCCTTCCTCTTCTTTGCTATACGTAGTTGAATGTGGATGGTTATTTGAATTAATAGCAAACACCCCCAGAAATTCTCTTTTAGGTTGAGTTAATGCGTAATCGTATGCTTAATGGTAACAGCTCACTCCCCCCCCTCCACTCCGAGTCTTTCTCTGTGACTTACAGCTGTGTGCTTTCGCTGTGCGATGCGTACCGTGTGAAAAAGAAGTGTGTATGACGTCATGTAATACTTGCCCTTGACATTACCACGGAGCTTGGTTAGAAGGATAATTGTTAGAGCAAATTGTTATTCGAGGCAACAACGTGCCATTTCAACTTCTTTGGAACAATGAATCCAAATGTTTCTTTTAAACAACAGTGTGGCAATCTTCTCACTGCACACAATGACCGATGACATATTTTGGCTAAGTAATAAACATCAAACTCGTTTTGTCTCCAAACTCGAGCGGCAC
>JAHWFP010083366.1:0-12249 GCA_023313725.1 Lithobius niger
CGACCCTAAACATGGCCACTGGATCATTCTTTATGTTAATAAGTGAAGTCAATGTTGTTTCTTTATGGCTGGAACCCTCTGTTCAGCAGATGAGGTTTTAGTTACAATCGTTGCCTGGCGAAATCTATTTTTTTATAATACGACCCTTAACATGGCCACTGAATCATTCTTATGTTGATAAAGTGAAATCAATGTTGTTTCTTTATGGCTGGAACCGTCTGTTCAACAAATCAGGTTCCGTAGTTACCATCGTTGCCTGGAGAATTCAATTTTGCTATAATGGGACCCTAAGCATGGCCACTGTAACACACACACAGTTTTCAGAAACAACACGTAGTTAAGAAGCAGCAGGTGACATAATGTGCTGCCCTATTCTACTCTTTTATAAAAACAAGACCCCCCACCTGGTTGGCGCGCATATACTTAGGTAATTAGTATCAGGATGTCATAGAGATGTATATATTAATACATAACTAGCAACACTCAAAATCAGGTGTTTTAATCATCCACCACAGCCACTAGATCATTTTTTATGCTAATAACCAAATTCTCCACTTTGTTGTTATGTCCCATCGGTACCTGCTTGTAAAATTTAACATTTTTTTTTTATTTAGGCTGCTCTTGGTTGGAAATCCCTGCACAAAATACAACGAGAAAACTTATCTCGCAGCGAAGAATTTCAGGTACTTAGTGTAAATATGCTTATCTTGCAACAACATCAACTAAACTAGTCAATAGGAATTAAAGTTAGGCTAATCTATATTTTTAGGTACTTATACTGATGGATAAGCTGGGTCAGTGTCCAATAGAAATAAATGCCGTCTGTGGACTGTTTTCATTAAATAGGAAAACCTTTACAACGGTAAGTTAAGAATATTTTTCAGTTTATTTAACTCTTTTTTTTAAATTTATTAATGGATATTGCTGCTGTTGTTTTTCCTAAAGGGAGCCGAACCCAAACTTGCTTATCTGCTCCGTTGTAGACAACGAGAGAGACAATGGGGCAGCTAGTAAAGGTTATTACCAGTGTTTGCAACTATGGTGAGAAGGAGACAGCTTGAACCTCCAAGATTAGCAATAATAACCTCCAAGGCAAAGCTGATGAGTTTTTATTGTTGCATCCGAGTAGATACAAGCCGTAACCCTTAGTGCCATTGTTGCAAACAGCTGAATAAGTTTCTTGTACCTACACTTGATTGTTGCTGCGCTCAAACTTAACATTGTTGGTGCGTGTTGTTTGTTAGTTCGTGGTGTTTTGTCAATCCTTTTACAAATTTATAAAGCATAGTTTCACAGCAAAAATATCAAGAAGTGCCAGCTAAAAGTTGAAATTAGCACATTGTTGCCTCGACTAACAATTTGGTCATGTCCGCGACAAATCTTTAATGACGTCATGCACGATGAACAGGTGTGCACGGCACATATCACTCAAGCCAAAGCAATAGACAGGGAGTGGGGGCAAGGACGGGGAATGCCCGCGTGTTGGGCAGTGCGTCTGTTAGCCCTACTTTTGGCATTCCCATGCTACAATAACTAAAGAGATTGGGAGGGGTGAGGCCGGAATGTCTGTTACCATTAGGCAATATGATTACGCATTAACTGAACCTAAAAGGTAATTTTTTTGTTGATGTTTGTATTGGGATGGCAGCCGAATCAAGTTTGCAAGTTCTTGCAAAAGGAGGGGGGGGGGGGAAGGGAGAGGAGACGGACTAGTATTTAAAGGCGCGTTGCCACTAAATTAACGTTGCGGCATATAGTTCTGCTGCTCTCTCGCAGCAAGCAAAGGAATGCACACAAAAATACTTTTAAATGCCACAAACACGCCACGTGACTCCTTAATTATTGATTAAAAATTTAGAATGCCCTCGTGCACCTGGAAACAAGCTGTAAGGGTTAACGATATTAGTGTCACTAGAGTTGCCAGGAGATTTTCCTTATATTTTTCCGTGGTGCCATCTAGTGACATTAGTAGCTTTAATCTTTATAGCTTGCTCCCTGGTGCACGAGGGCGTACCACATTGTTACTCAAAAAATCAGAAGGAAAGTGGCTTGTTTGTTGTGTTTAAGGATATTTCTTTGCACATTCCTATGCTTATTGCTAGCAGGCACTAGAGAGAACTATATAGTGCGCGGTGGCGTTTGATGCTCCAAACTTTCATTTGGTGACAATCTGCCTTTAATTCAATTACCTATCCAAATTCAACTACGTGTAGCAAAGGGGAGGAAAGGGAGGAAGGAAAGGAGAGGAATCCATAGGAGGACAGGAAGTGAAGGAAGAGGATTGGAGGAAAATAGGAGTGTTACAGGAAGAAAAATTATCCGTCACAGTGAACAAGAAAAATTACCCTTCAAACCAAACACTGGATGAACACAGACAAACACAATATTGCACGAAATAAAACTATGGGCGAAGCCAATTACGACTGCTAGTTTTTGCATAGGAGACGTTTTGAGTCGAACAACAATGCATTAGCAGTGATTAAACCTTTTTGTTGCACTTATTCTCCACTTAAAACCATATGGCATTTATTTATACCTCCGACTGCAACAGTCAAGCATGTGGTACAACTTTAATTGTGCCCATACCTGATTGTTGCAATCGGAGGTATAAATGTCATACCAACATTATCGTTTACGATGTTTTATGCAGAGAATAAGTACACGAGCACTTATATACTGTCTTTACATTGTTTTAAGCATAGATTAACTGTGCAACTACTTAATCTCCTAGGAGTATCAGTGAGCGAGCACGTAATCTCCGCTAATGCAACAACATTATTAATGCAAAAACGAACACAACAATAACGTGTACTTGATCCGAGCACGGCAACAATCAAGTATAAGTACAAGAAATGTATTACCTCTGTTTGCAACAATGGCCCAGAGAATACGGATCGTACCACTTTGGATGCAACAATTACAATCCTCGGATTCACCACGGAGGTTATGTGTAGGTTATTACCCGATTTCCGAGTACTGAGATTGACAATGTCGAGGCCCCGCAGGGGCCGAGCCATTGTTGAGCTCAGTACGAGGAAAGCGGGTAATAACCTATTTATCACCCAGTCGAGTAACAGTTGAAAAGTGCATTCACTGTCATTGTTATTGCAACATTGTCCTTGTTCGCAGAAGGGGAAAATCGGCATTATTATTCGTTTTTTGTGTAAACATTGTTGCACGCACAGTCACATTTTCAAGCTTTCTGAGCAAAAGGACGTCAGCACGATTCGTTCTTTGTTGTACGGGCGTTGGCCCTTTGTCAATCTCAGTACTTCAGGCCTGAGCTAGCTTGTTGGATTGTTACAAGCATTGTTGTATAGTACGTCGTCTATTCGGAGGTACACGTCATACGATATCCTCCTCACCATTGTTGCAAACAGTGGTAATAACCATTACTTATAACCGTGCTTTTGCCTTATTCATTATGTAGAAGTTGCCTGATAAATCCCCGATTTGTAACAATGTTTTTTTCTAATAAGTTCACTGTTTGTTATTGTTGTTCTAGTTTTGTGGGAGATAAACCCAAACGGGGTTATTAGCCCAACTAAATAGAGTAGATGATTAGAGGGACAATCGACTCCTATTACTTTTAAACAATGCTTTTAAACATAACTTCCGATAAGTTTGTTTTGGTGACTTCTGAGCAATGTGTTTTCTAATAAGTTGAGGCTCAAAGGGTTAAAAGGGTTTTAGCGAGTGTTAAACGCTTCCAGTCATCTGCCTGACGAAGCCCTAAGGCCCTAAGTTGAGGTCAGATCAGGTTTAAACAATAATTTTCCTTCTGATAAGTTGCTTTGGGGTAACTATTGAGCGCTATTAAAAGTGGTCACTTTTTAGTGATTCAAAACAGGAAAAGTTGTGACCTATGATTAACAAACACATTGCAATTAAAAATCATCAAAAGTTAAATCTTAATTATTCAACTTCGTCCGTTTTAATACAGAATTTCTGTTGATGTGGTAGTGCATTATTAGATAATGTTTTTAATGCTTCAAAAGATACGTTACAATTTACAATACTTTGCCAATTGAAATAGAACATCAGTACTCAAATGTCATTTTATGTCCGTTAGTATTTAGGTAAAACTTCTTTATTTGCAGTCATGCATTTAATAATTAATGCTTTGGACTCATCTAGTTATTGGCTGCAATTCAGATATTGGCTACAACTGAGACAAGACAAATCCAACTAAACTCCTCCCCCCCCCCACAACTCAAGCGGTAGTCCTGCGCCCATGATTTAAATACTCTCATGGGCCACCACATATTCTTCATCGTATTTTTGCATCAAACTTCATCTTGCAATGAATTTATTTGTGTTAACTGAACAACAGCAGAGCGTTTGTTATGCATTGAACTTAAACAACTTCTTTGCTAGACGGAGCCCGATGAAGGTTGTTGACCACCCCAACAGTAAGATGTATAGGCTTAATGAGTTCTGGAATGCAGCAAGATCATTAATGTCAGTTGACGTCAGTTCATTATCTTCATCACTAAATAATTCAGAAATCCCCAAATTAATACTGACATCCGAAAGCACGAAAGAAAAACATATTAAGTCGTAAGTCATAAAATTACCCCACTTCCTGCCAACAATGAATGGGGAATAAGTTGTTCTCGATGACGTTGTCAGTTGTAACAGTAACCCCTTGGGAACGTATTGTTGCAACCTCGAATGCTTCTTATACAACTTATTCGTCATTCATTGTTGGAAGAAGAGAGTAATATCCATTACTGCGGCCTTGCAGTGCTGGAAACACCGGTTCTTGTCAGATCACCGAAGTTAAGCAGCATTGGCCCCGATTGGTACTTGGGTGGGTGACCTCCTGAGAATCCATTGCGGGTGTTGCAGACATAGGGCCTTAGGGCTTCGTCGGGCAGATGACCGGGTGCGGTTAACGCTCGCTAAAAACCCTTTGACCCCGGGTTTTAATATCCATTACTTGCTAAGTTGTGATCGACTTAGGCTAAGCTTCGGTAATTATACCATGATACAACTTTCCACGAGTATCGTAAACGTGTGCAGGTGCACAATTATCGCAACAAGCACGGCTTAGGATTATTTTCATATCCCCAACAGTTCGTTGTAACTTCTAATGAAAGACAGTTGAGTTACACCTGACAAATAATGTAACTGAACAAAGTATGGCAATAAGAAACCGAATGTCCTTCTTTTGCCTAAGGTCTGCTGATGAGTGGTTACTAGGCGACCTTTTCTCTGACACCTTTCTCAAACCGAAAAATCATTCTCTTCTTTTTCATTGGGTGATTTCTTCTGCCCTTGGAAGGCGTTGAGAAAAAGTCGCTCAAAAACCACTTATCAGCAGATCACAGTTGCAAAAGGTGGGCAATATCTATCACTTGCAAACTAAAACTTTTTTTTTATTTTCTAGATCATGAGTACCATACTTACTTATCTAATTGTAATTTTACAATTCCGAGGTGGCGACAACAATAATTGCAGCTCTAATTGCAACAAAACTCAGACAGGCAATGCCAGTAATTGTTAGCACAAGCTTGCCAATTCTTCATGTCCCGTAATGTTTTATCTTAGTAGGTGTGGCAATTTTCACTCTGGTTAGTTCCGTATACTATATGATCAGAGATTCTAACTGTAGTTCAGTAAATAAAGATGTCGTGATTAAAGACGTAATAGGTTCACTGTTGTTACATCTGCGTGCCATATGATCCATGAGCCAACTTAGCTTATTTCAGTTAGCAAAGCCGTTGTGATTCAAGACGGCTTCAAGATGTGGCTTTATTTCACTGCTGTTACTTCGGTATGCTGTATGATCCTACCTAGCTTAGTTCAATAAATAAAGACGTTATGATTCAAGAAATGGTAGGTACGGTATTGGTTTTTTCGCTGTTGTTACTATTGTTACTAGCTCAGTTGAGTAAATAAAGAAGTTGTGTTTCAGGACGTACTAGATATAGATTTTTTCACTGTTGTTACTTACATATGCTGTATGATCCGTGATACTGCCTAGCTCAGTTCAGCAAATAAAAACTTTATGATTCAGGTAATAGTAGGTATGGGTTTTTTTCACTGTTGTTACTATTGTTACTAGCTCATTTCAGTAACTAAAGAAGTTGTGTTTCAAGACGTACGACTCTTTCACTGTTCTTACTTTCATATGCTGTATGATCCATGATATTGCTTAGCTCAGTTCAGTAAATAAAGACGTTGTTATTCAATATGTTGTTTTATTCACAGTTGTTAGTCCATATGCTGAATCATCCAAGAGCCTAACTCAGTTCAGTAAATAAGGAACGTTCAAGTATTACGTCATCATGAAATTGGCCATATTTAACCACCTCTCTGCTCGTCATTAATCGTCATCAATTGCTGAACCTCCCCCTTCAGTGTTACGTCATTTTTAACTTTACCCCCTCCCCCTCCCCCAGAGGGTGTGTTTTCCGTGTATATCCCCAGTTTTTCTGACCAACCTTTTTTTGCGTACCGTAACTCTTCTATTAAACGGCCATGGGCTACTAAAATTATTTCAATAAAAAAGTGGCGGGGGGCGTAAAAATAGCTACTGTAATATATTTGACCTTAAGGTATTTTTGATGGGTGGGCATTTAGGTTTAAATCCATCGTGGAAAAGATGATCATTCACGTACGTGGTCTGGGTTCAGTCTAGCATTAACACAATTGCCATTATTCTCACTTATTCACAAATTTAGTTTATTAGAATGTCCTCCTTCCAACATCCACCATAATTCAAAGTTAAAATTAATTTCTAACCATCATTAACCTTCAAAACAGACGCGCAATTCACGACCCGGAATTAAGCACTAATCAGACTAACGTCATAACGAACGCGGTGGACGGGACGAGTTGGATGCGGCATGAAAGGATCACAGATTGTGTATGCTTTACACGTCCCGATATACGTGTCTAGACCTTCTCGCTCCAGGAAGAATAGAAAACGATGTGAAAAATGCCTGAAACAATGCACTTCCCGGTTGTGCATCACATTGTCTGTTTTGAAGGTTGGTGATGGTTAGAAATTAGTTTTAACTTTAACTTAAACTAAATTTGAGAACAAAGGTATTGCATTTTCGCTAGACTGAATCCATATTACGTTTCTTCAATAATCGATCGCAAGGCCTAATATTTCCGACTTTTCCGTGATTACAAATGCTCCTTTGAATCTTCTTGGATTAAATTTTGATTTTGTTAAATTTATGAAGCTTTTCGTTATTTTGCTGCAGCAAAACCAAGATTTAAATGAATAAAACGTTGATTTCGTTAAACGTTTAAAGCTTTTAGACAATTTTACGATTGACTAAAAAACGTGATGGAGGAGGGGGCACTAATAAAGCTACTACACGATTTCTGACCTTAACGTACTTTTTTTTTGGGGGGAGGGGGGCGTTATCAATGCCAGGGCGTTATAATAAGCAATTTGTAGTATTCAAGACGTTGGGTGTTTTCCTGCAGGGTAGCGCTGCTTACGTCAACTGACCACCCTCTCCCATTCATCAGCAATCATCACCAGAAGGCGAATCCCCCTTCTTGATGACGCAGTACTTGAACATTACCCAAGTGGGCTGAACGGACCCATTCAAAACTAAATAGGTGATTCATGTTGGCAAATCTAACCGAGACATTATCTTCGGCTAGTTTGTCCAACGTGCAGAGTTAGCACGCATTAGAAACGTAATGTTGGAGGAGATACAGCTTAAAGTAGTTACACAGTTCAGGGAGATAGACTAGGCAGCATAAGGGCCCATAGGTACGCTTACCTTGTAAATAGATGGTATCGATGTTCGTACTCGTACACTGACTCCGATCTCCGCTGTTGATGTTTTGCGCAATACCACAATGGAAATTGTTTGCTGCTTAGATCGTTGCACTTCTCAGTATCGGGTCCAGCTTTCTCTTTGGTTTGCTCTGGAAACTAACATTCCTTCGAGTCTTTCAATACATGTCCTGCTTTCAGCTTGTCATTGTACAGACATATGTATACATCCACCTGTATCCATCACACGCTGCGCTTCTATTTCCTACAAATTCCCCAGTCGTGATACACTTATTTTTTACTGTAAGTGGCAGAAAACTTCTTTCTTCTTTCTTTACTCTTGAGAGACCCCCGGCTTTTGCTATACCACCGTGTCCTCTATGGATTAAGTCGTCTTGATGCCGACGTTTACTTTCACTATAGATCTTCTGCCTTTCCCAATAAGCTTGTTTCTTGAGCTGTTTGTTAGAGAAATTCTGCTCTTTGGTTTCCTCGAATTGATTCAGCAGTTTCAAATCTTTGTCCATAATTTTCTGTTGTTCTAATGTGGCGGTTCTCCACTGAGGCCATTAAGGATTTCCTGTCGATCTTGGATCCACTTTGTCCTTCAACTCTATAACATTCAAGATCTTCAGCTTTGGGCCTGAACCACTTTTCAAATTGTGTGTTGCCGCATTTCCAGTTTCAGCTGCTTTTTGTCCAACCGTAACTGATTATTGAAATTTTTCATATTCTATCACTGCAACCTGAGGCTCCTCTTGGTGTTGGTTGCTAGTCGTACTTGAACCTCGAGGTTGTCCCAGCCCATTTATGGTTGATTTATCACCGTCTGTGGAGCTGGTGATACCTTTGACCTTTCACCAAATTATCCTCTTCTGGATGCACCACTTACGGTACTGGTGATCCCTTAAGTACCACTGCTGGAGCCATTACCGTGTGTCATGAAACCTTTTGTAATCTTATGTCAACTTGTTCCTGACTTGCCATTTCTGTAACTTCTATTTATAGGGGATAAACCACCTGTGGTGTCTTCTTCTTATCCTTCGCCCACTTTCATGTTGACTGGGAATCAACGAAGGTTTTTAATTGTCAATCAATTCTCCGATACTAGTGTTGCAGTTCTTCAACCTTCCGGTATTCCTCTCAAATCTTACGTCGCTGGATTCGACAATCTATCCCTCTTCAGGAAACCATATGCAATAACCTTTGTTGTTTTGTGTTTGTCTCTTCTGCGGGGAAACTCTGATAACAGCTTTAGTACCGAACTGTGGAGATGTCTCACTGATGGGGTTCTGCCCAGCCATGGTTCCTGTGGAGTTTTCTGAAGTGTTCGGCTCACACAGGCATTCTGTAGCCTCATCCCAAATGTTTTATCTCTAACCCCTGCCCTGACAAACATTGTGCGGATTAAGTTGAGCAGGGTACGGTTATACCATTAAGCTGCTCCATTCTATTCTGGAGTGTACACGTGGGTTTTCTGGTGATTGATCACATTTGCTTGAAGGAAATCTTGAAAAACCTGTCCGCAGCACGCTTCACTATTGTCCGTCTTTAGGGCTTGATTCGTTAGTCCAGTTTGTTTCTACTCTTGCTTTATACACGTAAAGCACTTGAAAGCGTTACTTTTCTTCTTCATTAAGTAAACTTGTTGCCTTTCTCAGGAATTCATCTGTAAAAGTGATGAAGTAATAATACCACGTTTTGTCTTCACTTGCAGTGGGCTGCAAACATCGCTGTGGTATATATATAGCTTACATGTGCCTCTTTCTTTCGTGATATTCTTGTTGAATGGCAACCTCGCAAATGTACCCAACTAGCACGCTTCGCGTAATTCTTCAGGTTGGTTTATCACAGCCTTTGCCAAACCTTTGACCAAATTATGCCATGCATTTTCTTCAAAGTGTCGTACGGTACCTGACCTAACTTAATGCGCCATTCTCAGCAATCATTATTCTTAACTGACCACGCATTTAGTTGCATATTCTTCCTTATTTGTATAGCAGTTTTCTTCTTCTTTTGTATGAGTTTTAATTGCTATAGTCTTCTGTTTCATACATGTTGCCTTCATTCTTAAAAATTGAAAATTTGATGGAAAAACTACATTCTCTCTCATTTTTCCTAATAAAATGAATGTCTGCTCCCTTTCCTTGCGTTTGGCGTAATGACAATACTCTCGTATGTAATGAAGGAACATGGTATACATTATGAATTCAATTGATTGCGAAAGCATTATTGTTCCACCCCTATCCTTGGAATGTGTGTTGTCGACGTATCGGCTAAAAAAGCCTTTAGCCTCACCTCCTATTTATTCATAATATATAAAATCTTTTCTGTTTGGAAACACGTGTTTAGTTGCAGCACAGCCAACTAACAATCATTCACTTGCTTTCATTTTCCGCATAAGCGACGTGCAGTACACCCCTAGACTTAAGGTGTTGGATTTGGTTGCCGCTAGTTATTTTGCATATGAAATTGTTTTTTTTTAAACCTGCAATCCCTTATTACGAGATTCCCCTTTTTAGATCAATGAGAACATATTCAATTTTCCGCTCAGTTGAGTTGTTTCCCTAGAAATTGTGAATACTATGTCTCTAAATCGGAAATAGATCATGCGTGATGCTCCTACTTCTTACAATAACTCATGGTGGAGGAGTTATTGTGTTGGCACGTAATTCTATTCTGATTTCACCCATCTTTCCACTTTTGCAGTCTGAATCTGCTTGTTCTTTTGTGTATAAAAATGAACATCGGAGTTGTAACTTCTTGCTTGTTTATCGCCAGCCTGCTGTTACTGCTAATGATGATGATTACTTTGGATGTCTCATGGAACACCATGTATTGTTACCTAACCCAATCATTCTAGGTGATTTTAATCTACCTTCTGTTGACTGGGATAAGAGAGTCGCAGATAGAGCTAACGACTGGCGTATGTTTCATGTTTTAAATAAATTAGAGGTTCATCAGCTGGTTGATTTCCCCATTCGAGGTATCAACAAACTTGATGTTATTTTTGTACGAGATCTTACCCTCGTTACTGAATGTTTCCCATACGGTAAATTTGGTACCAGTGATCATGATATTGTCTGTTGCAAATTTAATACTGAATCTAAATCCTGCTATAAGATTAAAATTAAATATGATTATCAGCGGTTACAGTACGATGAGCTGTTGGCGAATCTTACTGCTATTAACTGGGAAACAACCCCCTGTGTGGATGCGTGGAAATATTTGTATGGTTGTTTAGATAAACAAAATGAACTTTGTCGTGTTGAATACACTGTTAAAAACAAACTGCCACGGATGCAGAATAATTTAAAGGCTATGATTGGTGAAAAAATACTTCTTTGGAAACGTTGGATTAACTCACTTGATGTGGATATTTTCAATAAATATACCATTCTTAAAAAGGAGGTTGTTAATAATAATAATATAATAATATATAGAGACGATGCTCGAGGCATCCACCTACCCAAATTCCCCGGCGGCAGATGGTAAGTGGAAGAAGTACCACCATTATTACAGTTGTTTTTTGCCGCATGAGGGAGGAATCCGGAGTACCCGGAGGAAACCCTCGTGCAACGGGCAGGAAACAACCGGAGAAAAACCCGTACATATACACTTCCCATCGCCAGGATCGAACCCGGGTCTGCAGGAAGCCAGAGATGTACACTGGGACTAGGACGCCTATCGAATCTGACGCCCCAGTGCTCACAGCTACCCGTGCATACCCGTGCACCCCGTGTACTTAAGGAAAGTAAGAAACAAAAAAAAAAACAGTTTGAGATTAATTTGGCATCTAATATTAAATATGACTCCAAACCTTTTTTTTTAAATATGTGCGTCAATTGTCTTCAACCCAATTTCATATTGGGGCTATGTGTGGCAAGGACAGCGTACTTCATGATGAACGAATTGTAGTTTGTGAGTTGCTCTGTAAGTATTTCACTAGTGTTTACACCCCAGCTACTTGTGAAGTACCAGAGGTTGTACTACCAAAAATGTGTATTCCCCCACTAGTTGTTAGTAATGATGTGGTACAAACCGCCCTCTGTAGAGTAAAACCTAACGCATCTGCTGGACCAGATTGTATCACGGGTAGTCTCATCCAATGATAAATACTATTCTTATTCCTACTCTAACGATATTATTTAACAAATCGCTTGATGAAACATTTGTTCCACCTGAGTGGAAAAAGGCTCATGTTACACCTATCTATAAGAAGGGGTGTCGTACTATGCCTTGTAATTACAGGCCTATAAGTCTCACCTCTCATTTTTCAAAAATGTTTGAACGGATTGTAAACCAATACCTTGTTACATTTTTGGAGGAATATCAATTAATGGAAAGAGCTCAACATGGTTTTCGACAGGGGTTTTCAACTACATCTAACTTAGTTTTATTTTACAATGCTGTACTCAAAGCAATGGACGCAGGGCAACCTGTGGATCTCCTTTTTTTTTTACCTTGAAAAAGCCTTCGATAAGGTTAATCATCACCAC
>JAHWFP010083369.1:0-13174 GCA_023313725.1 Lithobius niger
CTGAGTATTTTTTCTGCAGACTGGCTAACAAACACTGGTTTTTCGTTAGCTTCGCTTACTTAATCATCATATACCCTGAGCCGGACTTCATGCACTTAAATATGAAAAATTCCACCGGAAATAAAGAAATATGCCTTTGTACAACATAAGTCCAAACCTTCAACCCGCTAGCCTTGTCATTTTTTTTTCTGGGAGAGGCAGAAAGTGTTTTCAATATTTAACAGTTTCACTATTTGTTTAATGTTAATTGTCCACAACAACAGAACCTTCAGCCAGCGGTTAATGCCTCATTCAGCAAGAATTGGCATGACCCGGGGTCACCCAGCACAACCCAGATCCGTCCCGAGATTCCATGGGTTTGTGTATGCTTTTTTTTGTTTTATTATTTTTACTGGACTTTGGGTGCAACATGCAGTAAATGCTTTTCAAAGAAGAGGAATGGTCGTAGATTTGATATTTGTTGCTGGACAGATAAATTGTGGTATTTGAAACCATCATTTTCACTGCAGTTTAACTTTTGTCTTTTTGATGATAGCGCGCATTTTTAGTTCATTGCCACAAATCATTCCGTTAACAATCATTCAATCCCCTCATCATTAGGAGAGATGTTGGAGTAGTGCCTTGCTGCTAGGGATGGGTTGAAAACCGAAACAGACTTTTGGTTTCTACTGAAAACCGAAACCGATTCGGATTTTGTGTTGGTTTTTCTAGCCTACTGTGTTCGAAAAATCAAAGATTAATTTGCCGTTTTAAATAATTATCATTTTCTACATATAAACGACAGCAAAGCTCCTAGTTCATAAAAATTCTTATGGAGTTTGTTTTTCGTTCATTTTCACACGAGACTTCCTCAAAGTCTTGCAAATTTGTTGACAACAAAATCAGCAGCAAAGGTTTTAAAGTCAGGACTGCATACATTACCACAACAAGCAAGCACACATTAGCGTTTTTGTATTTTACCAGTAACACGGCCTCCACTAGTTGCAGGTTCATCAGCATTCCTTCCTCTTTCCGGCTCCCACTGGTGATAAAGCTACACAGTGCTCACACAAGTCTCTGCCTATTAAGTGGGAAATTCTAAGGTACGCACTTTCATCATCTTGACTTAGAACCTATCGCTGAATGGCAATAGGTTCTATACGACGGGGCAGGGCTGTTCACCGTGACGACATAATTCCTTATATGGTAACGCGTTATCGGTTATCAGCGCCAGTAGAATGATCGCATAGCATGCTGGGAGACCAGTATCACTCAAGAAGGCTGCGTTTCAATCAACATGGCGTTCTGATTTGGAAGTACAGACTGGATTAGCGAACGGTGTGTCATAACCAAGGCCAGCTGAGATAGTAGCTGCGTTCCTGGCGCCACTCCAGGAATGCAGTTCTTATCTCAGCTGGACTTGGTCAGAACCAACTGTTCGAGAGATCGTACGTTTAGCTACGAAGCTATAAAGTTACGAAGTCAACGAATTGGCTAAGTGGATCATACTTGTTATTCCAAAATTTTAAAAACGACGAGGAAATTTCAATGCGAAGCTTCTCGAGGAGTCGAGACGCTCAGTGGAATGAACTACGAGTGTGTGTTGTAAGTTGCGGAGGCAAGGAGGCACGCTTTGTATAATGACAAGGTGCACAGTTAACGTAACTGATCGATAAACACAGGCAGCCTTATACTGCACACTGATTGGCTGATGGCTGTCATGTACGTCGTCACGGTGAACAGCTCTGGCCAGTGGTATTAACGTCTGAGGGTTGGGTGGGGGGGGGTCTCGGTTTGAATTCGATCCGTTGTACACTTTCACCTAAAAACACACGCATTTCATTGGAAAATTTTACATTCTGGATACCGGACACTTTGGTACATTTTGCATGTAGGCCTATGTCCATATAAGAATTTTTACGAATTTTGTGAGTTTCACAGTATGAACCGTAAAGGTTTTTTCAAAGCTCCTAGTCATAAAAACGAGAGGAAAATGGTGCCACAGCCAGCCCCAAGGTCAATGATGGCTGCTAAAAGTGAAAGTAGAAGCAAGTTGAAAGCTAGTAATATTAAGTCTGTTGCAAAAAAAAAAAAAAAACCGGAGGGGTTGTGGCAAAAACCGATACCAAAACCACGGTTTTGTGAGCATGTAAAACTGAAACCGAACCGAAAGTCAAAAAATGAAACCGACCCACCTCTACTAGCCGCTGATCCTGATCACGAATTGCTTATTTCTCTATTAGTTTGATACTAACGGTTGCATTTACCTCAAGCATTGATTTATCCAATAGAAGTAACATTTTGAACATTTTCAGTTTATTGCAAACAATCATTCCATTTACAATCATCCAATCTTCTCATTATTATAAGAGATTGTTATAGCAGTCTCGTGTTGTATACCAGTAGTTCATATTTTGTATATCTCATTCTGCTTGTAGAGTAGGGTTTTGTAAATACAGATAGGCCTACCACATTATTTTTAGCCAATTTGTTCCCCACCACTGTCACATTTTGTCACACATTATACTCAATCCCCTCCCCACCAAACAAAAAAGGATGCTACACTGGTCTCCCCTGCCCACGAAAAAAATGGAGAAAACAGTAACCTAGCCTAACAATCAGAATGAGCACTAGCCTACTGTAAATTCCAAGAATACAGACAGGCGTTAATAGAAGCTTTGAACTCTAGAACCCATTTACCTTCCTGACACCTGAGCACTTCATTTACGCACGTTTTTTTGCTTGAATATCATAACAGTGGTACGTAGACCTACATCGCATTGTGATGTCACCCTCCCACTGCATGCCACACTTTGTCACTGAATTGACCCAAACTCCCAAATTGGAGCAAGACGTACCGTCTCTTGAAATGATGCTTTTCACCAGGTAAACAGCATGTAAGTGGATAAGCATTTATTTTTGCAATTACTTCTCTAGCCAAATTTGTGGAATTTTGGTACTGGTAACCTTTCCATAGTACGTAGCCTGACAGTGCTGTTGCCTGAAACTCAAATGGCTTCAGTTAACCCATTAACAGATAAGGGTAAAACAAGCATTTGGAGAGTTTCTAGGCTAGGCCGTATGTGGGAATTTCTAAGAGATAAAAGTTGATGACCAACCAGGAAGTTCTGCAACTAATCTGTACCATTTAGTCAACCCAAGCGATTAGTAAGCATTTTATTTTACTACCTTTTAAACTGGAGCATGTCTACAAGCTCCTACCAACTCTGTTCCAAGTCACCATGCGCATCCACTGCTCAGTCATGCATTTGGACTAGTGATACCTTAGTCAGTGCAGCAAAGTTTAATCGCTCCGTCGGGTTTTCTATGTCAAGAGTGGCGCTAACATCGTCAGTTCTTAAGATAAAGTGTCCCGCAAGTCTCACAAGGCACACAGTTCACTACACCTTTCCTGTCGAAGTGCCTGTGGGTCACAGCTTGTTCAAGAAGTGTTCTCCTGTTGCTGAACAAGCTGTGGCCCCTAAGAACTTCGACAAGAAACATGTGGCGTACTGCAAGCCTTGTGAGACTTGCGGGGCACTTTACATCGGAGAAACAAAACGAAAACTCCAGGGAAAATGGTAAGCACAAAAACGATGTAAAGAATAGAAAAACCACCAATGTCATTGCAATGCACATTAAGCAAAACCGTCACCACATCACTGGATGGAATAACACCTCTATCCTTCTGTACTCTCATTTTCTCTAGGAATCACACCTTCGTGGATTAGAATCTATTGCCATTAACAAATTCTGTGCCAACAACGTAACATTCATGAACATTTGCAGTCCTGCCTGCCAGCACATCACTAGGTTGGTTCGACCCGACGTATCTGACGAACTTGGTCGACTGTGGCAAGCTACACTTAAACAACTGTACAGATTGGTGGACGAGACATTGAAGCGGTAGTTATGAATTCTGACTTTTAGGTTTGCATTTTCCTTCTGAAGAAGGTGGACGAAGTTTGCGGAAGTATTTGTATTGCAAGATCTATTTACTTCCATAATCAATTTTCCACTGATAATTCAAGGAACAGCGTTTCTGATTAGTGGTGTTGCGTTTGTGTTTTTCTTATGACGACTAGTCTTGGGATATTTTAAATGCTTTATGCCCTCTATGGCGTGCAAGCGAATGTTTCAAATGCCAACACTTGAAAAGTAGGCCTATAATGCAGAATTTCTTATGAGAAATGTGGGATTAAATAATTGTAAGCATTACTGTCATTTATAAGAAAAAAAAAAGAAAAAAACTAGGCCCTATTTAAGAATTCAAGACATCAAATCAATCTTTGATATTTTGAAAACCGGACGAAAACCTACAAAAAAATTTGAATCAGTTTCATTTTCAGTAAAAACCAAAGTTTTTCAGAAACCCATCCATACGTGGCTCATACCTCTAACCGTCTCATACAGGTGGGGACCTCCACTAACAAATTCCTGTACCGCTATGGATTATAGATGCTCCTGACTTAGGCGTTAACAAAAAAAGGTGTGCTACACGGAACACTGCTGAAAAAAGTAAGGTCGGTAAGTCGGATTTAATTTTTTTAATAAATTAAAATTTAAACCTTTGTGAATGCAAGCGTATGGAGAAGCATGGTGTGCATACAAAATACACATTGTTTCGTGCTTAGCTTAGCTATGGATTAGTGAAACCTGGATGCTGACAACTTTCATTGGTATTTTCTCACAAGATTGTGCTGCTTAGATTAATAACACTACACTTCGTTAATGGACAACTCACTTGCTAAACTTACCGCTCAAGCAACGCGTTCAAAACTTCGTAACAGATACTCTTGGTTCTCAATTTTGCCACGAGACCACCAACTGGGGACACAAGCAACCCTTCCCAATGTCGGTCGCCATTCGCCATTTGGCGAGTGGAAATCAACAGTTGGCGACTTGGAATTTAGCCTTACTCGCCGACTAGCTACAGAGCATGCCACTGAAAACGGGGCATCTCTGGAACCGTATAAGTTACAGACGAACGGTTTGCGGCGTTATGCTCAGATTTATGAGGGCCATATAACTGGATTTTCTGCATTAATACTGGAGTTTAAGAAAATTACACAATTTTGTTAATGCATAAATTAGAGAAACCTTTCATCATAGGCTACAAGACGTATTTAGTATGTGGCGAGTAAAAATTGTGAAATGGCGAGTGTTTTGTAAGGTCTACTGGCCAAGCGGCGACTGCTACTGGATTGACATTTGGAAGGGTTGGACACAAGCAGAAGTGAGGCTGGAGCCAGGTGACCAGCACCTGTCTCCTGCACATCTAGCAAACACTTGGTTTTACTTTCAGTTTCTGACTCGGATATGCCTGAAAGTACAGTAGAAGTGCCGACAGACTCGGATATGCCTGAAAGTACAGTAGAAGTGCTGACACGTCGCGTCTTACAGATGGTACAGTAGGTTTTGATCGTGAGAACTATCGAGTAGATTTCGGAGAGTGAATAAGGCTTGGCGACAGCGTCAGTTTTTAGCAAAAAAATGTAAGGGTCGGAAGAAAAAGTTTGGATCATTCGGGATCCGCGAAGCATACCATTTTTTTTGGTTAGCATCGTACTCTCACACCTTACAAGCTTATGTATAGGAGCGAAACATTAGCAAATCATCACGTGTATTCATTAAAAGGGTATTTAATGTGATGCGATTTAAAAAGTAAACTCATGATCGAGATTACTTGATGCAGCTAGGTCTTCACTGGTTTAACCAGAGCAACTGCCTGGTTTAATGTCTCTGGCAGAATTATAGCGAAATGAAAATATTCTTAGAACACACCTCATTATCACATCAGCCAAGTTTTATCATTCACAAGATACACAATTACGATTACCAAAACCAAAACAAGGAACTTAGGTCACCAGGATCACAGATAAGCAGGTGACCATTGCAATTATTGTCTACGCAGCTCGTAGACAGTAGCTAATTTTTAATAAATTTTCCTCAGGAAACATTCACACACATTAACAAAAAAATTAATAAATAGAATAAATTATTAACAAATAAAAACTCGATGGCACGAAGCTCTTCATTTATGTGACGTGAACCGTACCGGTAAAGATACGTGGCACACCTCAACGAAAAAAATACTGCCCACCACGCTCCTTGTGGTTCACATGCATCACTATGGCATTGGCCTGATTTACAGATATGTTGTGACTTGCATCCAACCAAAAATAACTATCCAGCTATAATAATAGTAGCAGCAATTGATCTCCAACCGTCACACCGACGGGTGTGCCAAAAAACACAGGGCAACAAGTAGGCCTCACGTCTCCGGTCTCAACCCCATGCGTCAAAGGAGAGGGAAAAAAAGACACCTGCGCTGCACCAACTTGAGTGACATCGATGTTAAACCACGACCACTTTCACTTACCCGAAATCTAGAAAAAATAATCCCCATTGTTTTGGTGTATAATAGGGAATCTGTTGCGCGATTGGACCGATGTCAACTCCACAGACCGACACGACAAACACCCATCTTGAGTTAAAGCGGTGAGGGAGGGAAGTTCGACGCGGATTGGCTAAACGATTGAAGCTACTGGCGGTACCTAGTGACGTTATAAAGAAATGCAATTTTTTAAAACGCTGCAGAGAAGAATTTTCAGAAATGTTTAATTTATTATTCTATTTAAAATATTAGTATTTCGTAAGTAGGACGTAAATTACGTACATAATAATTTTGACTTATTAATAATGTAATTTATACAAAACTTACGCCGAAAATGTTCAGTTTTGAGTAGATGCATATTATGAGTTTGATTTAAACATCGTAACAGTAAAGTTCGACCTTATTTACTCAAATCTTAAAATTCTAAAAGATTTTAACAACAACAAAAGTGTTTAATTACCAAGTAACGAGCATGATAAGGCTAAATTTATTTTCCAAGTTCCTATCCTGCTAAAGAAGAGAAGTATTCCAACCTCCCATGTGGTCTAGTGGCTAGGATATCTGGCTTTCACCCAGAAGGCCCGGGTTCGATTCCCGGCATGGGAACTTTTTTTTCCATTTTTAAAAAACTTCTTACTTCTAAATAAGTAAGAAGATTTTTATTGTAAATTCAGCAAGACGATCAACAGATTCTTGATTCATTTTCTTTTCATCAAATAAAAGTGTTAAAGAACAATAACATTATTGAGAATTCAATTTGAAATTCCCCATATGTGGAAAAAAATGGATAATGTTATAATATTATATTTCTTGATTCTTTAGGCTTTTATATATAGGCCTACACAACGCCTGTTACTTCTTGTACATTATTTTGCAAAGAAAAGACGTGTTGCCATTTGCCGTCGTAATCGTCAAACTGACTTGTCCGACTGAAGCTGTAGAAGAAAACGACCATTGTTTGCTTACAAAATCATGTTTAAAGGCACATAAATCCCTCCGTCCTGGCCGCTTTACTCATACGTCAACTGCGCTAAAATATAGTTCACACGACCGCGGCGCGCATTGCTCTGTGAAACAAGCATGACGTCACATCCGACGCTAGATCATACTCATTTCGTAACAGTATATATTCTCTCTATATCTATGTTTCGGAGCCGCGCCATGCGAAACATCGTACAAATGCTAAAAGGCAAAGATGAAGCGACTAGAGGTAAACAAACACTGGCGCAGATGACTGCACGTTATGATCATCAATGTCTCCTGTCTGTTGCTGCGGTAAAATACCCACACGTTAATTTTATTTGAACAAAGTTGACCAAATAAAAGATTCTGGGGGTCTTTATTATGTGTTGATGTCGAAATTTATGTCCTATTGTTGCCGACTATGTTACGTATATTAATTTATTGGCGATTTCAAGGAGGCATGCTTAGGGACCGGTCATTATGTATCGCTTTTTTTTTTGGGGGGGGGGAAGAAGATATCCTCCCTCCTTTCTTCGGACAGTAAGTTTACGCCCCTGCGACCGATCTCATTATTCCTCCTAACCGTTATTTTTTTCCTTGTAGCCTAATTTGTGACTTAATGTTTTAGCATTATGCGGGAATGAAAAACGGCGTTACTTACCATCAAAAAAAAAAAAAGCTTCTCCCGACCGACCCTAATTATAATTTAATTGGCACTGCAGCTAAACGTTTTTTTTTCCCCTTAGGCCTTATGTCTGCTACGAGAATTTACGTCTGAAACTCAATCCGCAATTTAATTTCTTCTCCGCCTTTGGTTTTGTCCATCACCATGTCAGGATCCCGACACCCCTGCCCCACCCATTCTTTAATCCTAGTTTCTTGCGGTAAACATAGGATAAACCTAATTGTTGATCCAATTCTCGTTTTGTCCTTTCCTTTACCGATTCGGTAGCAAATCTACTTGATGGAATAGGTAAATGCGTTAATCACTCGCCATTTCTCCTGATACGCTCAGAACAAGGTTAACTGGGATTGAAGCTGCGTACCTCGAGAAAGGCAGCTACTATCTCACTTGGCTTTTGCTCAAAAGCGGCAAGTCACGTGACTTGAAGTGCACGAAGAATCACTACGTCACAGACTAGGCGTGTAAACATCGCGTGACGTCACCGTTAAAAGTAGCCCAAGAACGCCCGAGAGCAAATAACTTTTTTTACACGGGCCCTCGGGATCCCAGGCGTCTTCGGATCTCCGGCGTCATCGGATCACGTAACCTCGCTCTCAGAAGTTCTCTGCCCTCACACTAGCTGGCAAATCAAACATGGCGGAAAACGGCACCGATTCAAGTCAGCCCAAGTGAGTAGCACCAGTATTCAGAGCTAATCCGCACATTTTTCAACAATGAATCGACTTCTCATTGCGAGCGTTCACGGGAAGATGAACTTGAAGACGTTTCTCCGGCTTCCTGCATTGCGGTTAGTAGGCAAACCCGCGTGAACGCTCGTTCAAATGAGTACGGTAGTTGATCTGAGATTGTTCAAAAACATGTTAACACCTATGAACGATCGAGCGAAATATTAAATATTACGATAAAGTCGATTCATTGTTCAAAATGTGCGAATTAGCTCCGAATACTGGCTGCTACTCACTTGGGCCAAGGATGCTTCTATATATATTTCATATGATTTGGCAGTGCTATATTACGAGCTTAGGGCAGGGACCTAGACTTTGGCGACGATCGAGCACATCCACGTATTTGCATTGAATTCAATGGGAATGATGTGATACGATCTCGTTTCGAGACGTTGTTATGACTACGCAAAACAAATAAAATAATTTTAACATTGAAGATAGATAATTTATGGTTCCTCTCATAACATAGTGTGAAGTGAGAAAATTTTACTCCAGTATAGAAATATTTTAAAAAACCAGGTTCGCAACACAACGCATCATTCACATTCTAGCCTACTGGTTGCTAGGCAACAACAAGTAACGCAGGCAAGCCATCCAAATTCAGCTGCCCAACAGCCAAACAAACAAAATAGTTGTGAAATACTGAATTAACACGTTTAATTTTTTTTTTAATTAGTATAAAATAAAGTAATAAGACGAGTGTTTGTTTTAACCGCACTTGTGTTTGAAATAAACCACATAACTCACACGAAAAACTGTTGGACCACGCCAACCGACGCCAAGGTTAAATAGACAGAAGCGTCTCGTAATTTCGGCAGTTCTAATCACAGGCTGGGGCTCGTCACAAAAAGCTTGTTTTGAGACGAACCCCTCTGGTTCTATTACTTTCCACAATCAAAGCATGGCGAGGCGAAAACTGGTTGTAGTTAAATTAACACGTGGCCCCTTGAAGCTTGTGTAAATCTTGGATTAGCGAAACAAAACGTAGTTAGTACATTGACAGTGACGCGTGCATTCATTTTAATGCGACCGCTTGTTTGTTGACATACGTAAAATTAACCGGTGCAAAGTTAGGCTCCAAACCAACATCGTTTTTTGTCAACTCCCGATTATTTCGTGAAATAGCATTGCAAATAGCGTTCCAATGGTGGAATTAATCTTGCTTTGGCTCACTTAAATCGGCGCCGTTTTCCACCATATGATTTGTCAGCTGGTGTGAGGGAAGAGAACTTCTGGGAGCGAGGTTATGTGATCCGAAAGACGCCAGAGATCCGAAGACGCCTGGGATCCAGAGGGCCCGTGTAAAAAAAGTTATTTGCCGCCCGAGAAGCTTACTGGCGGGAGTGAGATACTCCTCGGACCGAGCGGTAAAAAAGAAGCTTACTAGCGTACACGCGCCACGTTTGTCATCGGGATCGTACCCTTAGACGATCAAATAAAAGGTAAATGAGTTCATATAAAACTATTTCCGGTAATGTATCGAGAAAAACGTTAAAATATACCGGAGGGAGTTATGTGCCTTTAATACAGATTTAATAACGTATTATGAAAATCACAGAAGCTGCGGCGACCGTCTTCCGCGTCTTCCCATGTGGTCTAGTGGCTAGGATATCTGGCTTTCACCCAGAAGGCCCGGGTTCGATTCCCGGCATGGGAACTACTTTTTTTTTTCTTTTTTTTTTATTTTTATTATTATTATCATTATTTTTTATTCATTTTTATTTTTTTTCATTAATTTTTTTTTGTGTTAGTGTTTTAGGAGGTCATCACGGGAACTACTTTTTTTTATTTTTTCATTAATTTTTTTTCAATATTAGTGTTAGTGTTTTAGGAGGTCATCTTTCCTCTATTCTATGATCTTGCGTTTCTTTTTCTATCGTAGAACATATTTAGCAATGAATGAAAAAGGATTATCGGAGTTACACATAATTGCGTATGCTAACTAATTGGTGACCCCAAGTTGGATGTCTTTCGTGGAGTAATACGAAATCTTTTCGAAAAAAAGAAACGCACGGTGAGGGTTCATGTTCACTGCTTAGTTGATTCCGGCATCTGCCACCCCTGGAATTTTCGGGAACAGAAGGGCCGTGTGATGTCTCATGCACATGTCAATTGTGACATGTAAAAGATCCTAAGAACTTCCGATGGGATTTACCTAGCAAAATTGTCCCTCTCTCCTTCTGGCGCCATGGCTATTGCTGGGTGCGCATCAAACAATAACGGTATACTTTAAGTCTATGTTGGTATGATGACTTCATACGACGAAACCTTGGTGGGAATCCTTAACATGTTTTGTACATAGTTTTCTGCATTAAATATGATACCTTTTAAATTCTCCGCCTCCCCTTCAGTACGGCCCTGGCTAAACGTCATAACAGTAGATGTCACAATATCGCAATATAAATGCTGCAAGAGAGCCAGCACTTATATCTCTGACTGATGGCCGAACTATGCTAAAACGAAATCACCACGTTCAAGAATAGAGTGCTGCTAGTAAAGCCCAGAAAACTCCAACATTTTGAAAGCTTCATGGGAAGATTCGTGTAAGGCCGGACTCGAACCCAGGACCTCTGGCACATGCGCCAACGGTCACGCTATCCATTAGGCCACCTTGTCCAATAGATTTGTATACTATCACACTGTTTTCAGCTCCATGGTACCAATTAACTTACTGAAAATCAGGCATAAGTGGCAAGACTGAAAACTCAGTTTTATTCATTACTAGTCCTGGCTGATTTAGTTCGTCACCACTGTGAGTTGAAAATCCGTCTCATTTAGCCAGTGAAGAAACGTCAACTACATTTTTCCAAAACAAAGTTTGTTATGAATTCCTCCAAGTTTTTGCCGTTTAAAAGGTAAACAACAACACTTCACAAACTTAATTAGTTAGAGTTAGTTTGAGATAATATATTCATTTTTAAAGGCTAATTTTTAAAAGACAAGTGATTAATTTGCAAAGAAAATATACGAAAAAACATAAAATTTAGTCCGAAATAAGTAGTTAGGAAACAAGTCATGCTGAAAAATGACTATGAAGAACAACCGAAATTTGCTTGGCAATTTGTTGCAGAAAAAGAGGCAGTAAAACAGCGTAAAATGCTTCAGCTGCTGAGGAAGCTTACAGCACTCGTCCAGAACCCTAGCTTACTTTGCTGAGCAACTTGTAAAGCACTTTCAGAATTAGTTGCTAAAATTTGACAGAGTTGGCAAAATGGAGTTGAGGTCCCTCCACCCCTCCCCTAGTACCTGGTACTCTTACGTACGGTGAGGCCCTGCGTTAAGCAGTTGCCATTTAGCTCCTCTGTCGTTTAGCTGACATTACATGGATTTGTGTGCTCGCCTTCGTTCAACATGGAACTACACTGATAAAGCTTTAAACATACGTAAAGCGAAAATTTTGCTGTTGACGGCTCTGTGGGTGGGGTCTTATCGACACATGTTTATCTCATACCGGCTCTCCCTCGATGATGAATTTTTTTTAGCTCTTACATTGTTTAGCTGTTTTGACGCTTGGGTCTTTTCAGCATTAACATTGGCTCTACAACATTTTAGCTCTTGTGACTTTAGTGAGACGGGGTGACGAGAGGGGAGGGGGGGGGGGTAATAAATCGAGCTCTAATGTCAGAATTTAGCACTTATGATGTTTTAGCCCCTACGCCATTAGCTCACAAATTGACTGTTGAGAAAATACCACACAGTTGTTGTTAACGACTATTAGAAAATCCATTTCCATTCATAGGAGTAATATTGATGTTGTAATAAAGGGTATGAAACAAATAACGAACCTGAAGGAGCTGCTGTTTCGGATTTTTAACGGGCATGGGCTCGTTAAGCAGTTTCGAGTTGAATGCTAAGAAATTCTAAATGGGATGTGACAGGAAATAAATAGGCTACCTTGTTCTCTGTCAAGCTTTCTTTCTTTTTTCTTCTTCTTTGTTATGTGTTTTGTATTAGTTAAACACAACCTTTTTAATGTGAAAACTTTATTCAACGTTTTTGCTCCTGTTTTTGTTCAATGATAATTTCAACAGGAGGTAATAATAAAAAAGTTCTTCGTGTACTTGTCGTATCAAATAATTACAAAAACTTATTCTTTATGTAAGATTTAAAGAAATCATCCTTTTGGAATAAAAGAGCTTATCACAAGTCAAAAGTTGCTTAAGATTGCGGCTTTCTTCATTTCAAAGTTCTACCTTCGACGACCCGGTGGTGCCCAGAGGGGGGGGGGGGGGAATCGGTGAGGAGAAACTCTTCACAAATAATAAATATGTTTTAGTTTATAATTTTATGCAGGGTTGAATATTGATTGAAAATGAAACAGAACAGTAGATTCTGTTGCTGCAACACTCGGTGCTATGACGGGATATAAATAAATCGTATGAAAATAACATGGCCGAAAGAGTGTGTGTGTTGGGGGGGGGGGGG
>JAHWFP010083374.1:0-16351 GCA_023313725.1 Lithobius niger
TTAAGAATAACCGTCCTGAACAAACTTTCTGTCTAGCTAGATCTGTGAATACAAACTTAGCTCCGCTATCGTGGGGCTTCTGATGATGCACAAATTGTGTTCCCATACATTAGTCCTATCCGATACGACTGTGGCACTTAAGGGGAGAGCATGCAAAACATTATCCTAAAACACCGATAACAAGGAACAGAAGTTTCACACGCTTTCTTCATAATTTTCAAAATTTTCACCTTTCTGCAAGCTTTAGCACTTCCGTTGTTTATGATGTAGGCGAAACAAACTGACATCAAGCACGAAATGATAAATATAAACGCTTGGTAACGTCACTTTGCACACTGTTGCCCCCCAAAAAGAGGATACGGTTGCAGCCATTATAAACGGTAAACTTTAATTGTTAAGTAACTGTGAAAATTATAACCAGCATGCAGGGGCATAGTTTCTATCCCCTGCAGATTTGGTGTGTCATAATATAAGAAGCTAATAACATCAGGGGGCCACAGCTCAAATACCTAAAGATGTGTCGCAAGTTACGCATTACACAGAAATTAAATTTTTTTTGTACCGTATTATTTCGTATTAGTGTTTACAGTTAAAGGTTGCGTATATTACAATGAGTTGGAACACCCAGTATATTTCTCTATAAGCAAGATGGCTTGAAACCATAGATCTGATGAAATTGTTCCTGGGCAATTAAAAGTTTCAGGCATAGGTTTACCTGATCCTTGTTGATGGAAAAGGTGCATTTGAAATTTGCTAGTCTTTGGCATCACAGGTGGCTCAAGCTACCTTGCTACCAAGAATTAAACATTTAGCCATTGAAAACTCACTAGTCTCATTTTAAAGAAAAAAATAGTCACAATATTCAACAAAATTGTTCAAAATACACGTATTGGACGACATCAACAGGATTAAAGTCGTGAAAAGTGAAAAATATGCCTGATAAAATAATAACTGCCACTACACAGTGGTTATGCATGCACATTAATACTGACGTATGTGAGAAGAAATGGCTCGTAATGTACTTCAGACCCCCCTCCAAAAAAATTTTTTCAAATAATAAAAAAATTAATGTTTTACAAAAGTAAGTTGGTTTTAAAAGATGTACAAAAATATATCATTTACGAATATTCACAATAATTATATTTTTTGCAGGCACCGTCCAACAAGAAAGTGAAAGCGTACTTCCTTGAATTCGATCTTATGCCTCGTTATACTCAGTATGATTCCTGTCCGTGGGATTATTTGGAAGTGAGGCTTGGTGGATATGAAGGAAAAAAGTAAGTCACTCGTTCTGTACAAGTAATCAGTGAAAAGACTGATATTATTATTCTTTTAGGAGCAGTTAATTTGTCGACAGTAGACTGTGTACATCTAAGCAGGGATAATTAAATACGGTGTCAGGATTTTAGCGGGATTTAAGCTCACGCTAGGCTTCACCGCAGTACGGTGTTATTCGAGTTGATACGAGCCCCTCCCGGGTTCAATCAGCGATAGAATGCTTGGTTTGGTAGGGTGAAAGTTACGAGTTATGGCCTGTATTAAACATTATGAAAATACACTCAATGCAGTATTCAGTTGAAAACAAGTGGGTGACATTTATTGAGGGAGTGCCTAGGAATGACCATTTATACAATTCGGAATTGAGAAATGACTGAGAAAATTACAAAATGTGAAATAACGAAAATGGGTATCAGCTGGCAGTTTTTCCCGAAACAAAGCCTATTGGCGGCGAGTTTTGCGGCAGGTCTTCGTAACGAAGCACAACTTGACTATGGCCAATAGGCTTATACGTTGAACAATGTAAAACCACAGGCAACGTGGCTTCAGAAAACGGTAATTCATGAAGCTTCGGTTTACTCAAGAAATACGCACCAACGGTCACTCTAGCTACGGAAAACCCAAACGAAGCATGTTAAAAATACAACATTTAAATTCGGTCGTGGACATGGATACTGGATAGTTCAGTCAAATCGTAGGAAAAGCCAAAACTGAACCGAGCGATCGCAAAATGCGACAACTGATCAAACCTATTTTCGATGCCTGCTGGACTTAAATGTCAGACAGCATGAGCGGTAAATTGGACCTGCGACCTTTGAAACTGAAGGCTGAAGTCCTGTTGCTAAGCCATACTGACACGGTCTAGGAGGAACGTCCGTAAAATGCAATTAATATGCACACATATAAATATAATCATAGACTTTCCATTCACTACTGGAGGGATGCTTATTCGTTTCCCACACACCAAGTGAAATCCAATGGAACAGTCAATAAAACGTGAAATTAGAGCTTAAACAGGAACAATGCGGAATACAACTCAGTATTTTGTTTGCTGTGATACTTCCTTCACTAGATTTCTTACAGAGAACTTATTATTGCCAGTATGCATTGTTGGGACTCCACGGATTTAGAACTGATTTTAATGCATTATAATGTTATGGTAACTTGGTAAAGGTCTGCAGAATACTTTTCGGATGCATATGGTGGATCAGAATGATTTATGACATTTAATATTCACGAGAGTGGAAAGTGGAAAGAGAGAATGGAAAGCTACGCTGTAAAGTTTCTTTCATCGCGTCCTCTCTCCAACTCTATGGAGTGGACATTTTGCTGTAAGTTCATTACAACACCTCTGAAGCTGGTTGTGTGGACATCCCAGAAGCAAGACGAGTTGATTGTTAATTTTCATGCAATGAAAGACAGTTTTTTGGCCAAATTAGGGTTACACTTGTAATGGTATCATAAGGATTATATTATTACTTAGGCTACGCTCATTTAATGCTGGCTGAAATTTCCTAGTCAGAGGGTACAGCTTTGAAATATGTTTCTTATTGCGAAAGCAAGAAAATATCCATTACCTGTTAATTTTGGATTCGACCATCTTTTTCCTGGAGATTCTTTTTAGTTGCTTCTAGCTGCCAGCGAAGTAACCCAACTGCGCATGCGTGGGGCACGGTCCTCCTCTGTAAAAGACCTTTTGCGCGGTCGCAGATCATTCTTTTTTTCTACAGCGTGTCTCGACCACGCCACTTCGATTCTTGTTTTCACCCTTTTGAAGATCTTCCTCGCAGCGTTTGAGGATGAGCTGCTTAACAGATGAAAAAAATGAAAAAAAATGCATGAGAAAAGTAGTTCTCAGTAGCCATGGCGTTATACCAACTCTACTCATTGTTATGTTATTGTTGTAATCGTACTACATAATTATGTAGCACAGTTAAAATTAATGGAGATAATACCCATTTAATGTATTAAATAAGTTAATTATTCCTCAGTTATCGAATTCGTTTAAATAGGAATGATTTTAACTAGTTGTTATGGTAGATTCTTTCAGTTAAATTAACTACATAATAAGAGCGTTGTCTGGATTAACATAACCCATACGACATGACATGACATGAAATTTGTTGGATATTTCAGATATTGTGCCAATGAATTGAAGAACGTGAATATTACATCCGATGGAAACAAAATGGATCTTCTCTTTGCGACAGGGTATGAAGGGAAGACTGGATTCAAGATTAAAGTTACCTTCGAATAGCTGAGAAAAGAGAACATGTTTCCGAGTTTCATAAATTTAATGGAATTGTTTTTTTTTTCTCATGGAAACTATTGAGTGTGTTGTTTAAACAACTGCAAAGCAATAAAAAATTAATGCATTTTTTGTTTGTTTGGTTGAAATAAGAGGTAAATGCTACATGTCCACCTTATTAAAAAAATTAAGTATTTATTCCGAAGCGATATTAACTTCAATATTGGATAATTTGAAACACATACACTGAAGCTTCATTATTTCCAAGTTAGTTGTTTTAAAGGTACACTTCGGAAATTGCAGTGTCTGCTAAACCCACAAATTACGATCACTACATTGTGACTACTGCGACAATGAGTGGTTCACACATACATATTACTTAAAATTTCAGTTTAAAAAGTTCCATCCACGAATGGTGAATATATTAGAAATAGTAGTGTCCAGAACATTAGTCCTTGCTGGTCCACCCCCTATCCCCTACCAATTAAGGCTCGTAAACTCGTAGATGGGGGTGAAATCTGCAACTTGGTCATGTGCCCCACCAACCTCCAAACCATGGTAAAATAAATATTGTTCTAAATACATATTTAGATTAGATTTGTTTAATACATTAAAATATACTTTTTGATGTTGATTAACCTCTCTAAGCACAGTGGTAGTGCATAAGATTAACTGGGATCGAAACACCAGGTGCAAGTCAGTGCACTGATTTTATTAGCAATCAGTTTAATTTAATCTTTCGTTCAGCAAGAATTGAAAGATTATTTTAAACTGGTTCAAAATAATATAACAAATAATATAAAACGTATAATCAGTGTGTGCATTAACATAGCAGTACAAGGCAGCCCATTCAGAGTTGGGTGCCCTCCGACTTTGAAGCCGCAGTCTTTCAGGGATTTACAGGCTTGAATCTTCCCCCGCCCCCCCTCCCCGAAAAAATACATATGTCATTCAGCTATATGCCAAAGAATAATCTAAATTTCAGTGTTTCACTTGCAAAATTTAGTTTTGAAGTCCATTTTAAGCCGTAATAATCGTTTATTTGCAAAAAAAAAATTAAATTGAATGTTTGCCTAAAATGAATTCACTTAAAATATTTTCCGTAAGCCGTTTCAGTTCATACGAATGAAATGGTTGTAGTTTTGTTGTACCTTACGTAAAATCGAAGATACCAGGTGAAATCATTATCAAAAAAATGTTTTCGCTTATAACGTATGTCTTTAATATGATTTGAACAGCTATACTGGATTTTTACAAAATTGTCATACGACATTTTTTGGTGAACATTTCCTCACAAAAAGTCCACACCTAGACCAGATATGGCTAATGTGAAGCTCAGATGGCAATAACTGATCTTCTCCAAATGTGCAAAAAGGTCAAGATTCGAACATCTGTAAAGAATGCAAAATGAGGTCTGATGTAACTTTCTTCCAAACAATTAATCGTAATGTTCTTGGTTCGGACATAATTAAGTGTTTTATTTTCTTTGTTCTTCTGATATCCTACACTAACTAATGGGCCTGTGCTCATTACCTAAAGAATCAAACATGAGAAGCCAATCCATTGATTCCTAAACTACAACAGACGAAAGCCAAAGACGATTGTTCCCGTACTAATTATGTAATCTCCGTCGTTCTCATTATGTAGCCATCTATACCTTATTTTAATTTTAAAATGGAGAAGAAAAGAATAAGTACACATGAAATAGTCCAAACCTTTTTGTTTGCATATAATGTGCATATTAAAAACCGTAATAACGTCTCTGTTATCTGTGGTGCAGTGGCAACCCGGACCACTGCACTGTGACTGAGGTTGGCGCTAATGACCAAGTTGTCGACGCGCCATTAAGCCTCAATTCCCCCCCCCCCCCCCGTAACCAATGAGTGCCTACAATTGCATCTAAAAACATATTTCAAAGTCATAAACATGATAAAACGATGTAAAAAGTAATAAACACAAACTGGAACGAAAAAGAATTGAATTAAATTCAAAGGGAGATTGTTGTTTGTTGGTAGTGTGCACGTACACAATTACATTTCAAATGCACTCAAAAAAGTACAGTTTCGATTGTTCAAATAAACACACAAATTTTCAATAACCCACAAATAAAATACCACATACTGTGCTATAAATTTACTTGAGTATATCCTAAAAGGGAATGAACGAAATAAAGTTAAGTAATAGTTATTGGTTAAAAATCGATAACCACTCGATTTAAACAATAAATTATTTATATCACGGTTTGGACTTCAATTTAATTCTTATTTAATTAAAACGTTTTGTGTTTGTGAAAATTACTTCAAGAAATACGGTAATACTTCATGACAAAATGAATGAAGGTCATTCCATTTTAGTTTTTTGAGGAGGAGGTGGGTGTTAGACGGACGATTCCTTTGGCAGGTAGACAGACTGTAGGCTACGCTCAAGGTTGTGGATGAAGGGGGTGGGTGTGAGCTAGACGACGCGTCGCATCGCAAGGTTTGGCTGGTAAGCTAGCTCGCTCGCTCTGTTCGGAAAGAATAAATTTCAATTATAGGACATTGTCAATAGCCTAATAGGTGTATCGGTAGGAATGAAGGTCATTCCATTTTAGGTTGTGGAGGAGGGGGAGAAGAGTTAGACGGAGGGAATAAATTTATATGGCTAGCCAGACATGTGAGCATTAGCAGGCAAAGGATTTCAGTTGGGATATCCCAGCAAGTTAAGTAATTCCATTTGTACGTTTTCATTGCGTTACAGCTTGCGAGGCTGTATAATTTTGGTTGTGGTGAGTGCGTTCCCGTCTCGTGATTCAGAAGTGTCAAAAGTGTTGAAGTTTTGGCAAAAGTGTGGGGTAACTTGATAACCCAAACTTTTTGCGATGACGCACACTTCCGCTCACGGTTAACTGGATTTAACCTACGGAAATTTAGTATGGCGTTGAGTTAGCGTGACGTCACTGCCGTGGTATAAAGAACAATAACTGACGAGAGTCTACATCCATTGACCGATCGGGTAACGACAATGAGCAAAAGAAAATAAACAATGTATACAATGTCACTAATAACCGATAGAATGACAAAGTATGAAGGTAAAAGGCAAAATATATATAATACAAATCTGTTGTAGCCATGAGCATTTTTCCCATCTATATTCCACAAATTTGCTCCAGTTTCAGCAGTGAATAACTATTTCTAAGTAGGAATGTATGTTGCTTACACCTGATGTAAATCACCAGTTAATTATCAGTTTCTTCAAAAGGAAAGTTTGAATGTTCAGTGAACACTGGTTCTAATGTCTAAAGTAACAATATTGCGTAAAATTTCTTTCTGCATACACCTTCCCAATCTTCTCTACAACATCTTTGCATGAAAACAAAATAGTATTTACTTTTTAGTATGTTAACAGAATACATAATGTTAGAATTACGACTCATTTATAAAGGACCAATAGATTATTTGTGCACTACCCATCCTAAAATAAGCGAACACAGGACCGTTTAGTGTGTTTGTTTTGAGTTTTGTGGTTTAAATTATTTGCACCAACTCTTTAGGCAGAAGCCAAGAAGTAGTGATGTCCCTTCTACAGCTTACATTTGTTGCGATAGGGTTGCCAGTGAAAATGGTTGAACTAAATATAATCTCGGCTGTGGAAGCTCTGCTTAAAGTGCTATTTGCATGGAGTAACTGCTGGCAAACTGCAGGTCTGTGTTCGAATCTGTTCTTTCTCAATGAGCAGGCTATTAGTCCCAACTGCCTTTCACGTTTGACTCATGATTTCCTTCCATTGCCTCTTTTTTCCTACATATTGCTCGTTGTAACAGACGTTTGTCAAATGATGTAATATGCTACAACTGTTTTATATGCAGCACTTTTTTTATATCAGATACAGAGTTGTTACAAGTTTATTTACAAATTTTTCTTGCTTCTTGTGCTTCATACGACCAAGGTCTTTCTTTGTATATTTGAATACATATCACAAATTAAAATCTTGATGATTCATGTTGAGAGCAAAGAGAACATTACCATGTCACCTTGATGTCTCCAAAATTAAATATGTACTAGAACAAACTGAATGTAGAGTTCAGTAGTGCAATTTTCCCAACAAACACAAATGCATGAAAAGTGACTAAGTAATATATTAATTATTTGGACAACGACATCATACTAGATTTCATATGAAACATTTGTGCCACAGAAACCTTACCTTGTATTGAACTAAAAGTTCCTTTCAGGGGTAGTCAAGGCACGTTAGACGTCTGCATTGCAATATTTTAAAAGTTACCACAACTTTGCAACGACAAGTGCTCCCTTTGCAATTGCATGGCTTAAAACACCGATTATTACCTGGGGCCATTACTGTCATTCTAATATCAATGTGGTAATAGTCGTATCGTGTTAGGCTCATCAGTTATGGTATTCGTGGTTGAATGACGACTGCTTGTAATAGTCGCTCGATGAAAATCATTTAAATCGTGATCAGTAACTGGAAGAGGAAGATTTGCAATCCTTCTTCCATTTACATGCAGGAAATAAGCTGACTTTCCAAATAATTTAGCAGAATCTGGAAAGGATACCTGGCAGATACTGACAAATTTCTAGCAATGCCTATGATTAAAGAATTTCCAATTCCTCTTCCCTCCAGCTTATAATCTGTGGTGTGTAGTACCATATGCGCCGTAGTAGACATGGTTTGGCGATTCTTCCTCTCGTTGCAATAAGCAATTGAACAAAAACAGAATCACATTGCACACGATAGAACGCCAATGTTTCACAGTGAGGGGCCCTAAGCAATCAAAAGGTTGCTATACATGATAGATCATTAATATACAGCAATGTTTATTAATTTTTAGCTGTAATTGTAATTTATAATTTAAGTTTTAGTAAAGTTACTTAAATTTTACGTAGTAACTTTACTCAGTACCGAATTCCTAATTTACTACCATTAGCAAACTGAATCGCTTATTGAATTGTAAAAATCGGCTAAATATTCATTTACGATCTGTAGGTTTCCAGCTTAAGTGTGATCTAGCTTCAGCGGGCTGACACACTAATGAGCAACGAATGAGAAATTGGTATGAGGTGATAAGGCGAGAAAGTGGAATTATTTAGATAGTAAGTGGATGATATCATCAAGTAGTATTAGGTTCATTCACTACGAACTTCCAAAATATGCATTACAAACCATGTGAATGAATGAATTAGAAACTAGTATGGAACAAAGGATCCATTATTAACGCACTATAACAGAGACAAATCTTACCATAATGTTGTAGGACACAAGTCATACTTAAATAACACAAAAGGGACCACTGACAATCAGCCCAGTGAAACACTTAACTCTGGCATTCAGAAAGGCGCTTCATTAGTTTTTCTCTGAACTCCTCGAAATTATGTTGCGTGTTACATTCTCAAAGAAATTTTTAAAGTGTAGTAAGTTCTGCGAATGTGTCTATTGTTCATCGATTTATTGTCAAAGACAGAGACACAGTATAGTTTTATTTTGTATACCAAATGATGAAAGCGAATATTATGCAGTGGTAAGAAAATCCTTGCTCGCATACCACACCACCTAAAATTTCAGCCTAAAAAAATTAACTTCTTTTTATCAATGAAAATAGAAATAAATCATTCTTCATTGTGTATAGCTCGCCTTTATGCAACAACCATACACGTTCACAGATGAAGAACCCGGTCACAATTAAACATGATTTATTTTTTAAAGCATCGAAAGGATTTGGTGAAAAGTCCTTTAACTTCTTCTATCAAATCAATATCACCGAGCAAGTTTGGGTTCCAAAATATACTGGAGTATTCTAAAATTGGCCTAATGAAGACATTCTAAGCTCTCGTAAATGTTTGCACATCTCCAGACATAATTGTCATTTTATAAGTGTGACTTTGATTAGTTGCGTTAACAATATTAACACAGTGCAAGTTGAACTTCAGATCAAAAGAGAACCAGACACCCAGGTTTTTTGTTGAATAGTGGTGTACTCAACTTTGCATTTCTTGCAGCAGAACATTGCCTCGTACTTGCCAGCCATAGCTGATATGAAGACTTACGCAATTATTCGTGCCTTTTGTACCCACCGTAACACCCTACCTGTAAAAATGACAAACACCACCATTAAAAAAAAACCTGCCAGAAATAATACTCAAATTAGAGTGTGATAAACATGACAAAATGCACGGATTTACTGTAGGGCCTGTTCAAAAGGGCCTGTTTTTCTTCAATTCTCTTACTACTTATGTTGACATTCAGAATAGTTATTGCCTGATGCTTATAACCTATCATAAGTGAGTTATTTTTGTTCCACTGTTTCCTGTTTTGCTCAATTCTATGCCACTGAGTTGTGTGTTACATCTTCAACAATACTTTGGTACATTTCAGGCTCTAGGTAAAAATAATGCTGTTAAAAAGAATTTTGTTGTAATTGAGGTAGCCTACCACTCGACAAATAATCCATATTGGTACAGCTTTAAATTAAGTGCACTTTCTGATCCTAAGTAACGTTCTAAATTGGCTAATTTCGTAACTGGAAATCTGATCTGCAAACTGCAATTTTAACTTTATGGGCATCGCTTTGTGTAGTAATTTCTTCGGAAGGACGTCTGTTATAAAATTAGTTGTATGTAAGAGTAATTTTGAATATGAAGTTCTGTTGTACAACAGGAAATGCATATCTTTACGGATTGCAGGCTAGGGGTATCATGGCAATGGCGTGAGCAGTGCCTAATTCAGAGAAACCTAACTAATATCAGGCATTACATGCGAAATTCTGCAACTGTAGATATATATGTGGTCTACGTTGTATGAATCACATTTATTCACAAAATTAAGCCTGTGTATAGGGTGAGTATATAGAGTATATCTTGGAATTGTACAATTTCGTTTACATTGAATAACACCACTTTCGTATACATCGAATAACACCAATTTCGTAAATTTTGAATATCACCAATTTAGAAATTTCGTTCTTCGAATACTAACACGAAATTTCTTACATTTTGTTGGGGCACGTAGTTGACGGGTTGTATTGTATTCTTTATTTTGTATTCTTCAATCCTTAATGTTTCTTTACCAAGCTTTAGCATATTTTAAGTTTTATGATTGGATATCAACAGTTTGACACTGATTACAGTTAAGCCATAAATTAGGCAGTTTGTTAGTCTCATTGGAAAATTGCTCAAGTAGATTTCAGAAATAATTCGAAGACCAGGGTTCTTAACAGTTTACCAGTAATTGTTGTTCAATTATTGTTATTTGTTCGTTCTAAATTGCTGATTGTGTGATTTTATTCTCATTTCTAGTATTTCTAGAAGGCTAATTTATGTTTCCTCTGCCATACTATAGCGTATTTTGAGTTGTTTAGGATTGATACGTACAGCTTGCCGGTGGAACCGCTTATAAATGGAGAGTCAAGAGCAATTTGACATGCTTGTTCAGCAAACTGATCAAGTGAATTTGAGAGAATAATCAATCCATTGCCAGTTCGTAGTCATAAATGAAAGGGTCTTCCAGTGAAAACCTGAAATTCAAGCACAAAGTACAAAAATTTTTCAGCTCTACGCATTTAAATAAAATTGTGAAAGAGGACATTTACAAAAGTGGCTGATTCATACAATGTGCCAAGAAAAAATTTTTGCAGTAAATTGAGTTAAGCAACAGTGTTAACGAAGCTAACTAAAACCTGAATTAAAAGTATTCGTTGATGGCAATGATGTTATCCATTTTGTTTCATGGTTGAATTAACACATGCATGCAACGGTTCAATAATTTTTCTATATTATTTATTGCTGATCAATTTCTACTCCAGCCCATCATCACATTGGGTTCCTTTTGTGGTTCGTAGAGTTATCCTTATCTCTTACATCAAAACAACATTTTTGATCGTCTCATCATTATCTATATTATGTTGCATCAGGTTCATAAGTTATTTTGTGAACAACTTTGATGCACAAAGCATGCTTGCTGAAATGACATAATTTAAATCGGTGCTTTTTTCATTTAGGTTGTGTGCCATAATGCAAGATACGGGACATGTATGAAATATGTGCATCCTTGACGTTTATTGCAGTGACTTGCCTCATATAAGTTATGTAATTTCTCAATTTAAATTAGAAAGAGGAATCCGCACTGACACCTTCTTTAGTTACGGTTATGGTGTATGAATTCAAATGTTTCGCTAACAGTTATTCTACATAATAATTCTGGATCCCGTCTGAGCAGTTAAGAAAAAAAGGCCGAACAATTGCTTTAATAGCTTTTCATTGTTTTCGTGCACGTGTAATGTCTTTGTTACGGTGCCTAACAATTCCTGGTGCACGTGCTCTGGATTGAAAACTATCGTCCAAACCGTTGATGGTTGATGGGTAAAATGAAAGAATCCATGTTTCAGCTAAAGTGTATAGTTTTAAATGACAATAAGATGCGTTGTTAATTTCGGGGCCAGCAGGCCTCGAAATTGGCAGCTGGAAACGATGCAATGGCTTATTTTACTCGCAGATGAAGGCATTCAGAGCTGAGCTGAAATGTTTCAAAGTGGACAACAACAATCACTGCTGAGCACGAGGCTGACCATTGCTATCTTGCAAAGTAGTCGTCAACAATCAAACTTCTGTAAGTGAAAACAAAACAATAATGAGCCATTATTAGGCCTCCATAGGCCGCCGATTTACTTCCTTCCTCTCCCAGAAAAGAAAAATGCCTGAGCAGCCGTGCTAAAGGTTTCAACTTTGTTTTTACGAAAGCTTAACAGTGCACATGCTATGAATTTAAAACGAGAAAACGGGCCCGGGCTGCGTTGTGCCCGGGAACGATGCTTCAGCATCCCAATTTTTAAAACGGTGCATCCAGACATTTGAGCCAGGGGATGTGCTGATTGAGTGAGCGAAGTGAACGAAAATCAGCGTTTGTCAGCCACTGTGCGCAAACATTGGATTAAAGAAACTTAATTCCGTGAAAGCGTTTCTTAGCTAATGTACGTTAAATGGGAGTGAAGAAACTTAATTCGGTGAAACATCCATAATATTAGAAATGGTGCATCGTCATTCCAGTCATCTCCTTTTATTTTGCTGATCATTCACGATGATTAGTCATTTGTCATTTTTCAACGATATCGTTTCTCTATGTATGAACACCACCATGCTAGCAGATCATATTAAAAAGTAAATCTGCTCATAAAACGTATGATACAGTAGTAAGGTCTTTGAATGCGTGAACAACCGTTTGGTTGGTCTCTAACACCAGACGGAAAAGCCTATTAGAGTACTTTCCTATTTTTACTATGGTTCAATTAAACCGTGCCTTGCTCATTAAGCAAGATCGTTTTTATTTTTTATTTCACGATTCTTCGGCCCGGGAGTAGAGTTGGTATTTGCAACTCCTTATATATAGCCCACTACTGGCTAATGCCATGTATGAACCGATATTTAATCATAATTACCCGCTTAACACATGCTGCACATGCATTCCAAGGTAAGAGAACTGCCATATTAGAGCACCACCCAGGTTAGCAATCCTGTAAATGTGTTCTATTTTTTAGAGTGTGAGAAAGGAAGTTAACAGATAGTAAACTGCAAAAGGAGTCTACATCATAGAAAGGAAAAAACGTACTTCTTAAAAGACGCATACGAGAGTGAAATAGTATATAAATAAGAAATAGAAAGGCTGAAGTCAAAGTGTGTGAGTGCATCGCGTATTTGACAGTTTGGGTCTAAAGTCGTTTTTTAGTGGAAGTCTGAACGAGGTAAAGAATATTCGAAAAGTTAAATTCTGGCAAAATTTTTTCGTTGCCAAGAGTATAAAGTAGTTTCAGAAATTATTGCAAAATAGGATGGAGCAGCGCGACCAACCATTATTGCCATAAACGTAAGTAAAATGCTAGATAGCTTATAAAGTTTTAAAGAGTCCAGTCCAAAATATAACTTTGGAGGCCGTGAATCTAAAATAAAATTGTTACGCCACTTGTGTAAACAGGGAAATCATCACACAAAATGTTTGTGTAATTCTCACACTCTTTACTTCGCGACATTATATTTATTCTCACACTTGATGAATGATGTGACCGACGTGTAGAAAGAAAACAAACATGTTAGTTAAATTCAGTGTAAAAGTTTAAGTTCACTTCTGAAAGAAGTCTGATATCAACACCAAAACACAACTTGTTAAGGATTCCTGTCAAGCTTTCCTGTCATTAGAAGTTATGATATCAGACGCCTAGCTCTTCCACCAATCTAATCCCACAGACTAAGACTTCAATCATTAACTGATATAATTGAAAATTGAGCAGTAAGCAATTTTCATATATTTCATTTAACCTTCGAACTAATATTACTCGGTGGGATTAGCTTGGGGAATAAGCTTGGCGTTTGATATCACGAATTCACACGGCCAAAATGCTTTGCGGGAATTCATAACAAGTTTTATTTTGGTGTATATCTTGCACCTGGCGTTTACTGATTGTCACTGTTACAAAATAGGAATGTTTAAAACATTGTAAAACAATCATGCTGGTCGTTACAGCTCTGTAACCCATGAGCCACTTCACCAATTAGAAAAGGCCTTATGAAAAGTGTACATCTACAGAGCAATACCTGTAAAACGAGCTAAGAACCAGCTTTATAGGACAAATATTTTGATGTGTGGACCTACAGTGCGTAGTAGAAACGTGTTGTGCCAAGAAGAACAAGCCAAAAATGAAACTCATGATCCCTGCTCAAGTCCAGTTCTCTGATGTAATAAATAGGAAATTAATAAAATTCAGTCACGTTCACCAATTCGACCAAAGCTTACATACTAAATTTGAGTGGAAAGTATTGAAAGACAGCCGAGAAATTAAGCCCCAAAATTTCGGCTGTAACATGGGAGATTGAGGTCAAACCTTACAGTAAAGGCTACTGCTTACACTAATAGTCGACATCAGTTTTCAGCGACATAAAAATTAAATTTTGTTTCAAAAGTAGATACGTGTGGTGAACGAAATTAACGCACCTATTGATGCCAGAGAACTTCTTTCATTCTATGATGCGTTTACTATCTGAATGAAATCTAACGAATCGAGTATGCAGGAAGTTTTCCATAACGCTTAACCAAAATACATACTACTGATTAATGACGTTGCTGGCCGATTGACAAGAGATGTGAAGCTAATCATGTTCACTATTCATCGAACTAGTATATAAAGTCAAAATGATGATCAACAGAAATACATTCTAAGCTTGTACTGAAAATGTTTCTACTTCTCCTGCTCGGTGTGGTCGTTGCTGCTTCTCATGTAAGTTATTTTACAATTCACTACTTTTTTGGAGGATTAGCTCTTCCCCACATTTTTTTGCCCGCGATGCATTATTTAATATCTGTAATAATATCATTCATATGTACAAACCAAATTGTCATTCATATTATTTAATAAACATGGTTACAGATATATTTGTAAGTAATCAGCTACAGCTTTACTTAAATTTTTTCTTACCTGGTACTACATTAATAATCAGACAAAATCATTTGAAAGTGTCAATCGCTTAAAATAACTGCCGATGTTAACGAATAATTTGATTATCGCTGAATAACATTTTCATGAGTGGATTTTTGACACTGAATAAACCGAAATCATGCTAGAAAAAATGACGCATCCCAGAGTTTTAAACACCTAAGTACGATTCAGTTTCATATTTGATACAGTTCCACGATACAGTTTGGTTGTTAATGCTTTGGTAATGGATATGATTCTATAAATGTTGATGAAATAAAGCATTTATCACTTGAAATAGCTAAACGCGGCTGTTCTGATTTGAAGTGTAATGCATCTGTATCATTAATAATGTATGAAGTGTGCACGTGTACTTCTATTCCTCTTGAACTAATGTACCTACAAAAATGAGAGTAGCGCCAAATGAAAGCAAATTAACTTACACTTCGTATAGGCATATTTTATTGCTATAACTTCAGTTTTGACCCTAAAATACGTTAAAAACTCCTGTGAAAACTGCTCATGACGTCAAAGTTCGATCAAACAATGTTACTATTCGGGCAAATTTATTAGAAAGTAACTCCGTAGCAACAAAAACCCTAAAAGTTGAAATATTTTGCAATAGATATAGATGGTCAACCTGGGTTTTTTAAACTGACAGGATGCACGGAAAAAGCATACCTATCGGTTTTAAAAGTTTGTCAAACACTTGCGTTTCTAAAGCCCGGAGGTGCCTGCATCGAACGAGGAAAGCGAGCGATTTCCACATTAACTAAACTTTTTCTATCTTTGCTGTATTTATCTTTCATTTAGCGCTAAACTCACCTTCATAGGGATCTTATTCCCTGAGCACTAGACGTGTAAAATTGCAAACAAACGAAACGTATGCTTCGAGCAATGTAGTTGAAATACTGGCTTTCTGAGGGATGTGATGAACGAACTTTGAGGATCAATTGAAATTACTTTGCGTCGAAATAAATAGTACATCAATAGCTGAAAGAAATAATAAACCTAATATTAAGCATAAATAATATATACGTATTTACAAAGAGCAGTCCTATTGGAAGCCTGAGAATGAACTTCCATGTTAAATGTCAAACTATGAACCTCTGTAGGTTCTCCCAGAATTTATGTAGACCAACGAAATTCGGTATTTGGAGTTCGTATCCAAACTATTTCATGGCATTAATAATTTAATTACAACAATCGAACCGTTAGGCCTCCACAGCATAGCCATATATTGTTGTTGTTATAGTTGTTGTTGTTGTTGTTGGGTCTCTTTGCCCTCATCTGGAGATCGAACTAGTGAAACGATTTTCAAATATAATAGCTTTAAAAAACGTAGGGATGAACAACGTTTCGGGCCTTTTGTA
>JAHWFP010083445.1:0-11472 GCA_023313725.1 Lithobius niger
CGACACAGAAAGCCAATTGGGCTCGATAAGTGTTAAATAAATACGGATGCAAACCTATTTACGATGCCTTTTGGACTTAAATGTCAGACTGCCTGAGTGGGGAATCAAACCCACAACCTTTGAAACTAAAGGCCGGAGTCCTACCACTCAGCCATATTGACATGGCCTTTTTACGTCCATAGGAAGCATTTAACACGCATACGTATGCATATAATCATACACTGTCCAATATGCACTGGTGGGATGCTTGTCTGCGCATCACACACCAAGTGTGAACAGAAAGGAACACACTTAAAAAAGCGTGAAATAAGGTTATAAACGGGACAGAAAGCCATTTGGGCTCGATAAGTGTTAAGTAAATACGGATGCAAACCTATTTACCTTTGAAACCAAAGGCCGAAATCCTACCCCACAAAGCAGAAATTTCTGACACTGCGACACCAATTTTCACGGAAAAATTGTCTGCAGCTAATCTTCGTATGGCTACGTGCGCATATTTATTGGTTTTTACTGAATAACTTTTCGGTGCTTTATTCTATTGATCTGGCTTTTCCACCAACGAAAAGGTCTCGTCGAGACGATTAAAATGGTGTACTATTGGAATGTCCAAATCGGTCAAAAGTTGGCGAAACGGCTGAAAATTGGTCAAAATGGCACGTTTTGTCTGCGACTGCGCCAGATTATCTGCGACATAGTCGCACGTCGCACCCCTTTCTCCCTTCGGGGTCCTACCACTCAGCCATATTGACATCATGGCCTTTTTACGTCCATAGGAAGCATTTAACACGCATACATATAGGCTACATATAATCATACACTGTCTAATCTGCACTGGTGGGATGCTTGTCTTAAGCCCGGTCTTCACGTGGCGTCTTAGTCGCCGGCGTCTTCCTTCTTTAGCTTTGGGGAGGTATGAAAACCTCGAAAAGAGTCAGGCGATTTACTGTCTACACACGGCGTCACTACTACTCCTTGTCGTCAGCGTGTCAACTGGTTGTCATGACAACAACTTAAATTTGGCGGAGTTTTCGTTATCTGCTAAAAATCTATGTTCCTATTGGTTAACTGGTCCCCCTCTACTGCCCGAAGGCAGGATTGTGTCGCCGAGCACAGCGTCTTTATCCATCCAGTTGGTTAAAGACGCCGAGCTCGGCGTCTCTGTTGCCGACCTGGTCTACACGTGGCGTCTTGGGGACGACTACACGAATTCGGTGCCCTAAAGGCAAACGAGGCAAGACGCCGGCGACTAAGACGCCACGTGAAGACCGGGCTTTAAAGCGTGTTTCAAGACCACATCCGATTGTGAATCTTAATGACACTGATTTGAGGTGACGACTGTAAATACTAGAGCTATTGTATCCTGAATCAATTATGTGCCTATACTCTGCAATAAATTCAAGAAGGCGCAGCAGTGGGTACTAGCTTCGTATCTGGTGGCTCATTGTCACCCAGCCGAACTATCAGTTAGGGTGGCGTAGGGACTTGGGTAAACGGCACTCCTTAATGGGACACCCGGCCTGCCTTATAACATTCCGCATGCCAAATTACAGCTACGCGTAGATCGTCATCCGAGCAATTGCACCGCCAAGGTCGGCTGGGGCGGTAGCTGCGTTTCTCGCATAGCTGCTGTCTCGGTTTGCTTTGGGAATAGTACACGAGACAGAATCAAGTCAACGATTGTGTCGTCACAAACCGGAATGATTCTCGTATTTTAAAATCACAATTTATAATTTTCTAGGCTAGTGTCTTATAATTTTGCTTCTATTGAAATAATTAATTTTAATTTTTACCGCATTAGTCTATTAGATTTTAGATCTCACGGTAATTATTAGAAAATTAGTAGATGTACATACAGAGATGAAACGTCGTGATTATAGTACGTGCGCAATGTTATCATATAGTTATGGGTCGTTCTTAAATATAGTTAACAATATTCAACAGACAATCTGCTAAACGCTACATTTTAAAACGGTTTTTTAGCAAGGGAAAGACTAATGGTAAGTAAATAGACCTTTGGGGCCGTACTTGATGTGGTGGATCGAGAAAAATGGTCCTGGGAGGTATATCCCTTTAATAACTTCTAACTAGTTAAGTCATTCCTCAAAAGTGATTAAATCATGACTTGATTTGAGATGCCGTGTGTTGTAATAATGTATAGTAATAAGAAATTCGGGCGAATTTCTCAAAAATTTAAATCAGTTCAAGATTACAGCTCCAATCCAGCCAACATCATTTAAATTTTAAGCAAATTTCATAAATTTAGCCAGAATTTCGCTGGAATTTGGTTGTTTTGGGTGGAACTGGTCAAAGTACTTAGCCTACTGAATTGGCTGAGGATTGAATGAAATTGATACTGGAAGAAACAGAAGTTAATGAATTTGAAATAATTTATCAGAATGAAAAGTAACCAATTTGAATGCATGTGAAGTATTAAAGACTGCGGCAGTGAATTGAATTGTATTCCTCAACAGCAATGACTTGGTTAGAAATGAATTTGACTCACAATTTGAATAAGAATTGCGCTGGAGTTGCTTCGCAATGTGAATTAAGACAGAAGTTGAACCCATTCGACTTACAGTTTGCACACGAATTGGTAATAATCCACTAAAACGGATTAAAATAATGTACTAAGGTTCCCAAGGCTGATTGGCTTTGTGCGTTTCTAATATTTACAGCTAATTTTCTTTCTAATCATTAAATGTTTTACTTGTATACCATACCTGTGGTAAATAATCTTTATTATAAAATCGGAGGCCGGCTAAAAGGATAGCCTAAAGGAAAACCACTTCTCCCCTCCTCGCGCCCGCATTGAAAATGCACTCTCCCACTCTACCTGCAGCCAAAAAGAAGCCAGGCATGAATGGTCGATCAATCTGACAAGTCGTCGGGAAAATGTCCCAGGAAATGCTTCCTCTAGTGTAGATCTAAGAATGCAGGCCTAACAATATCAGGATTTGAAAAAACCCGGGTTTTTCGAAAACAACCCAACACACACATGGGTTTTATCGGTTTTTTTCCTTCTGGTTTTGTTGGGTTGTAGTTTACTGTTTTTTTTTTCCGGCCTTTATCGAATGTTTACTAGGTAGTGTTTCGTAGGTACTAGTGGTTTTTAGGTAGGGTTGGGAAAAATCATGATTTTTTTTTTAAATAAAAAAAAAATCAGATTTATTTGTTTTAAATCGATTAGTTTGATTTAAATTGGATTTTTCAAAAAAAATTATTTTGTTTTCGCCCACGTAATTGTAGGCATACCAAGTAAGTTATTTTGTATACAACATTTGAACATTGAATTGGCAGGGGTAAACGTCATTAAAAAAACACAATTCATTACAAAACCTTGGCTAACCAAAGTTGGGTGACAGTAATGTTTTCATCATCTTCTGGCTCGGTTACTATATATATTTGCATTTAAGCATCTCATCAGAAAAACTAGGGGGGGGGGGGGTCTTTTTACGGCCTACTGCAGAGATTATTTAACCCACTCTTGCTTTCTTGAGTCAACCACCAGACCCACAATAACTTTCTTAAGTTACCTGCACAGTTTCACTTTGGTTCCTGCATTGGGAAATCCCCTGCACAGGCTAAGAGACTAGATAAACAAAAAAGAAACAGTGTATTCCTTATAATATCTTAAAGCAACATACCGCCTGCCTCACAACACCCACGCGAAGATCACATCCGCGTATTTACCAGCGCTAAGGTCAACTGAGACGGTAGCTTCGGACCTCGAAGCGAAAAACTTAGCTACTGTCTCAATTGGCATTGCGCCTAATAGTCCAGCCAGCGTGAACCCATTGACTGAGTTATCACAAACCGGAATGATTCTCGTATTTTAAAATCACAATTTATAATTTTCTAGGCTGGTGTCTTATAATTTTGCTTCGGCGATCTATTGGAATAATTGATTTTAATTTTTACCGCATTAGTGTATTAAGATTTTAGATATCATGGTAATTATTAGAAAATTAGTAGATGTACACACAGAGATGAAACGTCATGATTATTGTACGCACGCAATGCACGATTTAGTGACGGATCGTTAGTAAATAAAGTTCCATTATATTCAACAGAAAATCTCCTAGACGCCACATTTTAAAAAGGATTTTTAGCAAGGGAAAGACTAACGGTAAGGAAATAAGACCTTTGGGGTCGTACTTGATGGCGCTGGGAGGTATATCCCTTTAATGCTTGCTAAATGGTTAGGCTTAGGTGAATACCACCAACGCAGAAATTGAACCTATACTAGGATTTTGCTCATAAGGACTCCAACAACATAGCAGTCATTTTGCGATGCAGTGAAGTATGTTTCAACAACAAAATTGAGTAAATGTACTAAAATAGGCAAAATGATTTAAATCAATGATTTTTTTTTAATTCAAGTGATTTAAATTAAACAACCCTGTTGTTAGGCTTGGTTAAGGTACTGATACATTTGCAATTACCATTGTAACACACTACTGGTTAACAAAAACCATTCCTTACAAATAGGTAAAGGGACATACCTTATGCCCCGTTAGTTAATTCCCTGCCAAAAATCCATTTTAAAATGTGGCGTCTAGAGGAGATTTTTTGTTGAATATTGGGGAGGGTTTTTCGGGCATCCTGTGTCATGGAAAAAGGTAAAAACAGTTGACAGCGTAATGAGGGTTTTAAGGATAAGGGAGGGTTTCATTCCCTGTTTCAATGCCTACTCAGAACTTAAAGAGAGAAAACACCTGAACGGTTTTCTGACTAAAAATAATGACAATGAAAAGTCAACGCAAGAAAGTGCAGCGCTGCAGCCGCACATACTTGTCACATAATATTGTTGCATTCAAGAATCCGTGACATCCTACTTGTATTTACCACCTGGCACGATTAGATGTTGGCTCTACATACTTTCGCACGAAACTGTCACGTCACATTGTTTCTGGTTTATGACAACTCTGGCGTTCATGCAGTCACATGACTTACACTTCATTGATGCTTTCTTGTAGTACACAAGAAGTACAAAACAGTAAAACAGTACAACAGCAACATGCGCGGACTGACAACTACGTGTGGTGTTAAGGACAAGAAGGAATATACCTTTAACAAATAACGTGAAAATATAATTAGTAGTTTATACCAAAAGGATTTTGTTGCTTACTTTTAGGATCTAGTCAGCGGTAATATTATGCCAGACCTTTTTTTTTTAATATCGATAGGTAAAGAGTAAAATGACGAAAAAAACTCACTAGTCACCACACTGCTTTCAGGCAAACCCAGTTTTAAGTCCTCAGTGCGCGAATTTAAGAAAATCTCATACCGGACACTGGTCTGGCACCTGTTTAAAAATGCCGGCCCGCCAGAAAATTTACCGGCCCAAAATTAAACTGAATTGTAGTATTTTCCTTTGCTGTTTTATAGGAACTGCAATTCTGATACAGAATGGCTTACACATAATTTACGTAGAGCTTGTGGGGACTAACCTATTATCCTTGCTCTAACTTCAGTTTTCAAAATGCTTACACTTTATTTAACGAATAGCTTGAACTAATAGGCTTTGTTTACGGAAGGTGTATAAGTTGTACGATCGCAACAGCAGCTAGTTGTCGCTATTCCTTGTTTTTATTCAGCTTTTGATTAATATTTACTGTAAATAATTACACAGTCCGTTAAAATTAGGATGAAAACTCTACTTATTTTTTTTTTTATCTAAAGAGACTGGGAGAGGTTTGTTTTGGAGTTTTCTACCGGCCGTGAGGGCTGGCAAATTTTGAAAACTACAGGAATTCCAAAAAATTTATCGTTATTGTCCAGTGGCCCGGTGCTAATTTCGCACCCTGAGTTCTACATCCCACAGTATAATAGCAATCAGCCTCTATACGTTCTCAATTTCCAGAATATTGCCAGGTTTACCGCAACAGCAATTTCCCAAAATTTCACAAGCAGCCCATTTAGTAACAACAGGAACTGACCTACCCCCAACATTGCCACCCCCTTTTTGTCAACAATGCTCGAGATAACTGGAGAGTCTACTCCATAGGCCTGCTGAAGTTCCTAGCTCCGACGCTGACCAACGTTGACCCTTAAAATAAGCGCAAGTTTCAACCGCGATGCTGTTTAACGGGTTTTTCTTAAGCTGCTAAACATGCGTTGATCGTTGGTAACCTGTTGTAGTTTGTTCTCTCTCCCTGATGAAGGCGACAGTTTTGCACTGTAAACTTTTGTAAATTTCGCCGAAAATTCGCCCATGGTATAAATAGGAATCGGCCAATAAGAGTTTTTACCATTCCGATCTGGTCAAATCCATTACCGATGTTGATATATCAAAAACAAAGCTAAAATTTTAGTTTCCATACGAATGCGAAGTCTTTAGTTTAGTTTAGTCTTTAGATTATCTTACAAAACATAATAGAGGGAAAAACTGTGCCAAATTTATATTCGACATTTTTTCGTCATCATTACTACCCACTTGTTACCCTTGGCTGTCATAGGCCTCGCTGAAAATTAGAGGTTTCAATACAGGTTACATAATAAATATGCAGGCTATTAACCAGAAAATACATAGGCTTCTTTTCAGGTTTATGACAAACATAATGTACTTTGTCACTGTTGCTGCTTGGTACTTGGGAATTGTTTTCAAAAGAATAAATTTACATTAGAGCTAATTAGAATTAATTATTGCTTTTGTTTGCCTAGCAATTTTGTGTCGCCTACTCCATCATATTAAGTCTCATGGCGACTAATCCCTAAACAAACTAGGCTAACGTAATAGCTGAATTCATTCTTTACATTCTGTAATTATTGATATTTACAGCTAATTTCCATTCAGTCCGTTTAGGTTAGTCAGGAAAATAAACACTGATTTCCAAGATTTCTGTAACCTATCTACCCATGCCTCTAAGGATAGGCTAATATTTTAAATTCTGTACGCAGGTTTTTCACTTTTTTTGGAGGTCATACAGCGACCGCAAAAAGATAAACATGCCTAAGAGTAAACGGTGAAAGTTTCTTTTTTTTAAATAAATAATTCTCCAGTGTTTACATGCCCCACTTTAAGAAGACTTTAAAGAGTAGTTGCACTCTATTGGCCTATTGCAGGATTTGTTGTTTGACCAAGCTGGCCAAGATTGGTATTCAAAGGCTCTCGAATATCACTTGCCATTCACCAGTTAGCGAATGTAAACCAATTTTAGCCGCCAATACGGCTACTACCAATACAAACTATTTTAAACTTCACCAGGAACCGTACAAGTTAAAATCGGGAGCGACTTGCGCCACTGAACTCAGATTTACAACAGCTACACAATAACTGCTTCTGCAACAATATTGGGGTAAAATAAAACCATGGTATACGATGCATAAATGAAGAAATTTTAAAAACAGTGTACATACAAGACGTATTTATTGGCTAAGTGGCAAGTAGTAACTGAAAAATGGCAAATTCTCATTCAGGGCTAGCGGCCAAATGTTGACTACTGCTGGATTGACTGACATTCGAGATGGTTGTTGGCATTATATTCAGGACTTGAAACCAGCCCGGTTTTGCGCATGTTATACCAGGACGTATTAGCTGATTACCTTACCACTCCAATAGATGTAGTTCAAACAGCCTACTAGCATAATTAGACAGCTTGCATTTGTTTCGAGTACTAGCCAGACTTACCCTAGCACGGAAATACACTTCTCTAAGCCTGTCACAAATGACGAATACAGTAATTTACAACAAAGCTCCACACTTCCTTATTCAAAAGCAACCAGTGACAATATGATGTAGGCTACACTGCCAGATGTTGCACATGAATTAAGCTTCTGTCCCTAAACACACACGCGCAAGATAACATGCCAGTGCTGCCATTAACCAATAATTCTTAAAGAAGCAGAGCGAATTAACGACCAACCTTTAGAATAGGATAGTCAGATCAGAAAAAGGACATAAAAAGACAACTGGTAGAACAAGAGTGGAAGAAAGCACTAACTAGAAATATGTATTTGACACAGTCGTTAGTGGAGTAATGTTAAAGGGATATACCTCCCCAGCGCCATTTTTCGATCCTCCACATCAAGTATGTAGGGATAGACCGATATTAATATCGGTATCGGTATAATTTGCGTATCGGTATCGGTGTTTATTTACCGATATTTTAGCCGATACGACCAACTTCCGTGCGCGCTGGCTACGCCACTCTAGCTTGAGAGAAACCTTTCCTGCATAGCATCGCTTGTATCCCATGACGTCATCTGCACAGCAGCTTAGTGAATTCAACGCATGTGCATTGCCAGATTCAGGGTGGCGTCTTGGGATTAGGCCTATCTGCAGTGTAAGTTGGGTTTGTTTTTTTTACAGTCGAAGGTATACCTGTGGATCTGACACCACTGATAAAAAAAATTAGAAATTTACTTTTCTTGCACACCAGTTTCATAATGATGAAATACGAGTTTGACTTCCTGACCCATTGACTTTTTTTTTTTTAAATCGGTATCGGTTACCTGTATCGGTGTATCGGATCGGCCTGTGGGGAAAAAATCGGTATCGGATCGGATCGGTATTTTTCTGTATCGGACGATCCCTACAAGTATGGCCCCAAAGGTCTATTTCCTTACCGTTAGTCTTTCCCTTGCTAAAAATCCTTTTTTAAATGTGGCGTCTAGGAGATTTTCGGTTGAATATAATGGAACTTTATTTACTAACGACCCGTCACTAAATGACGTTTCATTTCTGTGTGTACATCTACTAATTTTTTAATAATTACCATGAGATCTAAAATCTAAACGACTAATGCGGTAAAAATTAAAATTAATTATTCCAATAGATCGCCGAAGCAGAATTATAAGACACGAGTCTAGAAAATTATAAATTGTCATTTTAAAATACAAGAATCATTCCGGTTTTTGACGACACGATCAATGGGTTCACGGTGGCTGGACTATTAGGCGCAATGCCAATTGAGACAGTACTAACGTTTTCGTTGCTAGGAACGAAGCTACCGTCTCGGTTGACCTTAGCTGTGGTAAATACGCGGATGTGATCGTCTGGGTGTTGTGAGGCAGGCGGAAGGTTATAACGCAGGCGGTATGTTGCTTTAACCAACAAGACAAAATCAAAACATCCTGGCCTTAAACCTTTTGGTTACCAGTATGAACACTGTCAGGGTTAGTTTTAGTCGTGTCGTAGCAGAAAGGGTGGGCAACGTCAAACGTTTATTTACAGTTTAAAACCAAAAAATTAAAATTATTTGAATTTTGGGCCGAATACCGAATAATAACTACCAAATATTTGATGTGCATCCTTACATTCGTACTGCTTGGCGCTGGACACTCGACATTTAATATCTTTTACGGGGTGAGGGGACCACACTGGGCTTGCATATTTCAACAGTATTTCAACAGAGGATCGTACTGCGAACTTTAGGAGTTAAGCCTAAAGCGGGAGGTGTGCGCGGTCGGGCCATCGCGGCGACCGCCGCCTACCAATTTTTGTGCGCGCGAATTGGAGATTGCCATGTCAAGCTGAGGGACCTTCAGACTAGCAGGTGGATGTTAGAGCATTGTTTAAAAGTGCGTTTAGAGAGTGAAGTGTGGGAAAAGTTGCAGAAGTATATCAAGGAGCAGTGTGAGTGGGAAAGAAGAGTGACACAAGATCGTCATAAAAAGAAGCTGGAGAAAATGGGGGTGCATGTACTGTCCTACGAAATGGCCTTCATGGGTGCAAAGAAAAAAGTTTTTGGGGAGGTTTCAGTGCTAAACGAAAGTGGAAGTGGACTGGGGGCCAAAAATTCGGACACCAAGAAAGGCAGTGACTTTCAGCTTGTGGTGAATGAGACTGGAACAGAGTTGAATGATGCCGAGTTGAGCGTGCTTGATTTAGATTTAAAGTTCGTTCCAGTTGTGCCAGGAAATAGTGCTGAAGTAAAAGCGAATCTCGTTGCTGACGTTGAGCAGGTGCTTGCACGGTACTCGTGGGCACCAGAGGTGAGACTCCAACTTCAAAGACTCACGATTATGCCGCCGCCGAGAGTAGTAGCCAATGTCACTAATGAGCAGGTGAAAGCAATTAAGAGCCTAAGAGAAAGAAAAGATCTAGTGTACTGCAAGGCGGATAAAGCAAACCGAACTGTGGTGTTGTTGCGTAGTGATCATGATCGGCGAGTGGAAGCTGAGATTGTGTCATCTGGGTTGTATAAAGTTACAGAAGCCGATGTAGGAACTCGCCCGTTTCGTGACCTGCAGTTTAGCTTAAAGAGGTTGAACGAAGAGGGGTTTCTGAGCAAGGAGGAAGTGAAAGATTTGGCACCGACACTCCCTCAGAGACTTCCCACCATTTTTGCGCAGGTGAAGACGCACAAGGAGGGAGGCCCCCTACGTTTGATTACCAATGCGAAAGGAGGAATGGCGCAAAAATTGGATTGGGAAGTCGCTGAGAGACTGAAGAAGTATGTAAATGGCAGCTATAGGCTCACGAAGACTGGCGACTTAATGCGAGAGGTTAAGGAACTGGTGCTAGACGAAGATGAGATTATGGTATCATTCGACGTTGTTAAGCTTTTTCCAAGTCTTGACCATCGGCTGATACTTGATATGTTGGCGTTGTCTCGGAGAAGATGGAAGGTACCGAGAGCCGATTTTGATAAAGACAGAGCAATGTTAAAAGTACTATTGTCATCCATATATGTTGAGTTCAATGGCAAGACATATTGGCAGGTGGGAGGGGCCCCTATGGGCTACTCCAGCTCCCCAATAATAGCGGAGATGGTGCTGCAACACATGGACGAAATGGTTATGAAATCTATGGAAGGAGTTAAGATCTGGAAGAGGTACGTGGATGATGTGTTTTCGGCGGTGAAGAAAGATAAGTTCGAAGATTTGCTAAAGAAGGTTAACAACTGGAGGCCAGCTATAAAGATGACGGCAGAAAAAGAAAAAAAGGGAGTTCTACCTTACCTTGATGTGAAGTTGATGAGAGGAGAACGAGGAGAAGTTATGTTTGAACCATATGTAAAACCAATGGCGACAGATCGTGCTATTCCTTATACCTCGGGGCACCCGAAGGAGCAGCTCAAAGCATTGGCACAGAATGAGTTTGTCCGAATGATGAGGAATGAGAGCACGAAAGAATTAGTGAGACCACACTTGGAAAGAGTGAAAGAAAAGTTTTTAAAACTTGGCTACCCTGGAGGACTCCTAAACAGGTTAAGGAAGAAAGCATGTGCAGTCATAGATTGGGAAAGAAAGAAAGAAGGCAGAAGAGAGGAAGAAGTAGACAGAAGGGGCCCGAGAGTAGCTTTAACATACGTAGGAGTTGCGAGCAAAGTGCAGAAGATTTTAAAAGAACAAGGGTTTAGAACGTATTTTAAGAATGTTGAAGGACTCAAGAAAAGAATTACAGGAAAGAAGGAAGTGGACAAAGTGGAAGGCAAGCGTGAGACACTGAAATCGCAGGACGAAGAGAAAATGGGGGCCATTCAGAATACGAAAGAAGCAGTGTATAAGATTCCGTGCAGAGACTGC
>JAHWFP010083447.1:0-11841 GCA_023313725.1 Lithobius niger
TCAATAAAATAAAAGAAAGAAAAGATGTAAGTGACTGCCGCATTAGCGATCCTCCCTCAACACTCGTGTTTTGAAGGGAATTATTATTAAGATGGGCTAAAACAAATGAAATACATTATCACAAGTTTCTGTTCGCGATTTTGACATTTTGAGTTTGACCAAGTGTACGGGTTGCTACAAAAAACCAAACGTGATTTCGATGGAAAGTATAATAATGAAGGAGCAGATAGGGCGAAAGAAAGCACTATCAGCAGGGCCCAGGAGCGTGCGCGGAAAAAAAGCATCGGAGAAAAAGCCGAGGAAAAAAGCTGCGGAAAAAAGCCGCAGGAAAAAAAGCTGATTGGGGAAAAAAGCGGATAAAAAGCCGCGGAAAAGCCTACGGGTAAAAATGGCGGAAAAACTCTGGTGGAAAATTTACAACAAATACTGTCTAAATAAGATAAGATTGTATTCTCAAAGGGAGAAAAGGAACCCAAATGGGTATGAATAATGCCACTAACAATGGTCCAAAATAAAACTTAAGGGTTTCATCATTCAGTAGCGGAATGCTGCTCGATCAACTTTAATTGACTCTGGAATCATTAAAGGAAAACTTAACTGGGAAGTGTTGGGGGGGAAAAAGGGTCGTCCTCAGTTTGATCGAGTGAACTTGGATCATTAAAGGAAAGTTCGTGAAATCACGCTTCAAAAAATAGGATTAGGAGAAGGGGTGGGGGGAGGAAGTGGGGTGAAGAAGGGAAAACATAAATTAAAAAAATAGTCCATAACAGAGAAAGCAGGGGGTAGAGCATTCAATTTCGAGTTTTTTTCCCGAAATTCCTTTAAACAATTTTTCTTTTCCCTCGAGCTAGTTCGACGTTTCTGTGCTCAAATTTTGATCCGGATTGTGTTGCTTCCCCCACGCCTCCTCTCCCACAACCATAAAAAAAAAAAAAACCCGTGAATAAGGTGAATAAAAAACGAAATGAAATGCATTCTGGCAGGAGCGAATGAAGCTTATGTAGTACACGAAGCTTTTGTATAGATTAATTGTTCAGCGGTGCGCACACACATATAACTACATACGCTACACATTTATGTAGAATTATAAAAAATTGACCACCAGATGTTTTTCGCTCTTTTTCCCCATCGACTTTTTTTTAGAAGTTTTTTCTGTCGGTTTTTTTTCATCAGTTTTTTCCCCACAGCATTATTTTACGCGATTTTTTCATCAGCCTTTTTTCTAGGCAATTTCCTATGGGTTTTTTTTTCGCGACTTAGCGAAAAAAAAAAACACGCGCGGCAATTGACGTGGAGTCGGGAAGCAGAACTACTCGGGAATTTCTACTCCAGTCAGCCTTGAATTGAGAACCAATATGCTGTCCTCGTTTTAAGTTCTTTTAAACGCTCGTTCTTACGAATTGCAGTGAAACATGCTTGAACTATTCGCAGCGCAAGTGATATTTTTCACACAATTTTATTAGGCCAAAACCTACAGAGCGTAATTTTTAATGTAAGGATACACTTTTCCTTATACTAATTGATTGTCCATGATGAGTTATCCAAAAACAATAAAGCGGTGAAAACGATCAAACACATTCGAATTTTTAAAAAAAGTGTTTCTGTACAACAATTTTTAATTTCATTTCTACACCAAAGAGTGGCACACAGACAGAACTACTGATCCATGGTTGGATGGGTCACTATGACACAATAATTCCTTGAGTCACGTGGTTCAGTGCCTTGATCCAGCGACCCACGGTACATTGATTTTTTTAACATTTAAATTCTTTAATTTTCCATTATTCCTACAGTACCAAAAATATTTTCGGATTACTTGGTTTATTACGTCGTGATTTGTAAGTGGGTCAGAAGGGTCTGAATGACCTGCTTGCATGTCTGGTGGCACAGAATCCATGTTTCCAACGTGCGTACAATCTCCTTCTTCATCATATGTGTGCGCGGTTTATCTCGAGTCCTGCAGGTATTTTATGAGCGGCTACGTCTTCCTGGAGGGGGCGGCATTAATCGACGGCCGCCATTGTTTTTGTAACCATCTCGGATATCAACAAGGCACTCTGCTACCAAAAACATACAATTGATTATCTGTGTCGTTCTGGGGAGAACTCAAGATAGGCCGCGGACACTATAGACAAATTTTTTTTAAATATTAAATAAATTGCATTAAAGGCACAGTTGTTACTCGTTGGGAGGCCCATCAAATTAGTACCGACTTCTGCTTTTTTAATTATTGGTAGTTTTTAATCACGATGACTGAGTTACTCGGTCAACACAACTTCGCTGCAGAAGCCTTACAATAGTAATTATTCAGCCGTCGTTTTAATTTACCGTAACTCAAAATGTAATCGAGTTCTTTTGTACATAACAAGTTATTTGGTGTTTTTTTTTCCTGTCTATTAATTAGCTTCCAGTTTTTAGATTTTCTTGTCAATCGTTGTAAAAAGGCCATCCTTTCCTGATGAAAACGTCTAAATGACAAATGGTTCAATTTTTGGCCACCTTTATCGAATGCAATTTCAGGTATTCGACAAAATGTTGAAGTGCACGACACTTGAAACAGCTTGAAATAATTATATTTGTGATGTAGTGAATTTTTGTTTTCGAAATTTATTCGTTGTATAATGTGATTGCGAAGCCTATTATATGTATACGATATATTTACATTTTATGTCCGATATCGGATACTTTATTAGTAATCACAGAACTTAGAAAATGAGATGAAATTTGGTGAGCAGATAATTTAATGCGTGCCTTGGCGAGTCGGTGGAACTTCGAAATTCGGGAACTTCAGGAACTTCTGGTATTCGGAAACATCCAGTCATTTCGAGACAATTTAATGTTTGGTGAAAATTCTCAGTAAACATCACTGGTGACTGGTTTTTCTTACACTTCATAGTTTCTGTACTGAAGATAAAACTGAAAGAAAGAAAAGAAAAAAAAACATAATTATTAATAATTAACATTACTAATTCTTTACAGAAATTTGATATTTTCGAGGAAAAACAAATGAAGAGAATGCTGTAAGAAATCAATAATGATGAAGATTTGGGGTGGCCAAATTTGTAAACACATTAAGAAGTTGAAAAGCAAACGTTTCCATCACACCACCCGAAAGCTAGAGCGAAAACTATATTACGACGGGAGGGTTGAAAAATGTACACTAAAAAGCATTATGCATACGAGTAAAAACAATACGGTAGATTTCAAAGCAGTTTGAAAGCTAGCCTAGTTTTTCAAAAATAAAAAAATCCGCAGAGGAAGCATGATACCATCGTCGTAATGAAATTTAACCAACGGGGGAAATACATATACGCATGCACATATAAGTTTTGTACCTGGTCCAGCATATATTTATTGATTTATTACGACCGGAGTATCGTCCGGAAATTTACGGACCTTGAAAGAGTTTCGTTAAAGTTTATTCATTTATTTATTTATTCATGTAGCCTACAATTTGGTATAATTATTTCCTAGTAGGGCACTGTAACTTAACTAGTTCTATAGGAAGTCAGCGAAATTATCCTGGTCATGGCGACGAAGCTATTTTGTAGTCAAGATGTCGCTGCAATGTTGGTTTCAGCAGCAAATGATGGGAAAGATGTACGGACCCTAAGGCAAGCCTTTCCTGATTTTATTCTGGAATTTAAGATATCTTCAAAGAAATTACTGATTTCTCTAATTGTTTTAATGATGTTTGTAAGACTTTTGCTAATACCAAAAAAACATTTGCAGATGTCTTTAAATGATTTATAGATATGTTGAAACGAATTAGAAATACTTGCAATTGAATTAAAAATATCTCTAATATACTACTAATACACTAGCACGTATTTACTGGCATCTGCAATTGAATTTACCGATACCTGCAGTTCGGTTACAGATATCTCTATTTGCATATATTTTTAATTCAGTGGCACATACATTTAAATACGTTGAATTAAAGATCTGGAAATGAGTTAAAGATGCATTTAATTCGTTTACATGTATCTAAAATATTGCGTCGTGTAGTAGGATTTGCTTTTGCACAAGGGCATGTGAAGTACACGATACAGCATTAGTGACATCTGTAGAATAGAACAAGAATAGAATAAATGGAATAATCGGTGAATAGACGGTGGAATAGATTTTTTGGACTGAAATGTATGGCTGTATGCAAAGGATGTCAATGTATTAAGACGGAAATGTATTTAAATAATTTAAAACATTTGTTGTGGAGGAAGTTATGATTGTTACGTTGTATAAGAAAATAGGTTATTTGTGAATATTAATGTAATTTGTTGTTACAAATAAGTGTTAAGTCACTCCGTGTCATCTTTCTTTAATTAAATAGAAACAAAAGTTCAGAGCTTGTTGAAGTCCAAAGCGGCAGATGTTAAGTGGAAGGAACCACCATCGTGTCAGTTGATTTTTGCCGCAGGAGGGAGGAAACTGGAGTACCCGGAGGAAACCCTAGTACAACGGACGGGAAACGACGGGCGAAAAACCCGGCAATATGCACTTCCCTTCACCAGGATCGAACGCGGGTCTGTAGAAGCCAGAGATGGGCAGCCGGAACGAAAACGCCTATCGAATCTGACGCCTCAGTGCTCGCAGCTACCCGTGCTCCTAACCGAACTACAGAACATATCTTCGAATTGCAGTTATATATAATTCATTTGAAGATATGTATAATTTGTGTGCATATATCTTTAAACATATCGAATCAAATATCTGCAAATTCAGATATCTGCAAATTAATTAGTTTTTCGATTCAGTAATTCAGTAATACAGATCTCTGATTCAGTTAATCCGCAATTCCAAAATAAAGGCTGGAATGGCTTGCCAAACTTTAAAATTAGTCGCCGAGTAAGTCTCAGGCATCAACGAAGGCTCTAACAGAATAAAAAAAAAGAACGGAATATTTTCTTTTCTGTTAGCAACAAAGCTAAAAAAAAACGTAAAAATTCCTTTCCAATAGAAAGTATTCCTTTCCCATAGAAATTAATAGAAAGTATAAGGATATACGCTAGTTAAAAAATAAGATGAACAACTTGGACTCCCAAGAATTTGGTAAGATGCGTGCTATTGTCAAGAATTATTCGGAAAAATAAATATCCACATATTTATTTTACCAAATAAGTCTTGACGATAGCACGCCAATTCATTGTTCTTGGAAAAACTGTTCCAATGGCAGACTGAAGCAAAATGGAACCAACATTGATATAATTACAACTAATTTCGTTTCTTTAATACTAAAACACAAAATTTCATCAAGTTACTTAGCCAAGTTATCAAAAAATAAATAAACAGCATCACTACCAACACTGACTGCCTTAAAAATTCAGACGGAAATCGGCGAATTAGTGAATTTTTTACTGCCAAAAGTTTCCGGTGTGTGAGTTGCATGTTGAATCACCTGTAGCTTCTCTAAAAGCGTGTAAAAAAACCCTTCACAATTTCGAGCTCTACGTTCACCGGGTGATGAGGAAAGAGGGAAAGGAAAGTAAAATTGTTTTTCAAACATGGCCCTACGCAATGAATAAGCCTACAAGCTTCGTTCGACTTTATGAATACAAGAGATCCCATACTATTAAAAGACTCTTTTGTTAGTGAGTGTTGTCATGGCACTGGCCTCCTCCTTAATGTGAAATCGTCTGAGAATAGGCTTGACATGCGGGGTACTTTACTCCCTCTGTTGGAAGGCAACGTAAATAATTAGCAAGATAAAAGCCCCAAGGAACCAACCGACTTGTATTTCTTTCTGTTCCGTCTTCGCCATTGACGAGAGACCCGTTTCTGGTCTTTGAGGGCGCAGGCCAATTGCACACTCACACACGACAGGTGGGTTGCAGGGAAAAAGAAGGAGGTGGTATTCCGGCATGACGACTCAAATAAAGAAGGGGACCTCCATCGTGTGTTACTGCTGCCATGACACCATTGACGAAGCACAAAGATGTATTGTAAGCCCGTTTGGGGAAGTGAGAGAGGTAGCAACAAGAGACTGATCTCTACAGGTCACAAGCATCGTGGGAATGTATAGATGAGGCGAGCAACAAGTTCCGAATAGACCCCATGGACGCGCGGGGCTTGGACTTCCCAATACCCAACCGTGTCGCATTCAAACTTCAGCCTGTAGAGGTTGTTCGCATTCTTGTTATGACGTAACCCTAGAATATTTCGGTATTGACGTCGGTTTCTTTGTTATCAAATGTAATACTGTTTTTTTTTTTCATGTGTGGAGTTATAATAACCACCCAAAACCAAAACTGGTAGAAAAACCCGCCAAGTTTCCAAAAACGGTTGGCCTTTGAAGGTAGTGATATCATTCCACCAGGGAAAGGCCGCCAAGGTTAATCCTATTAGCCAAGTTAATCGCACATACTAATAGTTCAAAAGTTAAATGAAAACTAGAAGATTGCTACTAATCGTAGCAATCTTCAAGCTTTCATTTTAACGTCCAAAGTATTATTCGGTGCGATTAACTAGGCTAATAGGATTAATCTTGGCGGCCTTTCCCTGGTGGAATGATATCACTACCTTCAAAGGCCGACCGTTTTTGAAAACTTGGCGGGTTTTTCTACCAGTTTTGTTTTAGGGTGGATATCACAACTTTCATAGGACTGTGAACGTACGTAAGGTTACACCGTCTGTATAAGATGTTTCAATCACATTTTTGCACACACTGGCTAACAATCGCTGATTTCGTTCGCTTCGCTCACCCAATCAGCGCATCCCCTTCAGTTGTTTTGTTTATCCCTGCACCTTAATTTTCCAAGATTTCGTTCACCTTTAGTCATGCAGAAACCCCGAAGGTCGCTGTTACTAAAACAGCAGAACGCGAAGCATTTTATTTTAGGGTTATTAACAAAAAACCCATTAGCTCGTGTATGCTCGTATTGTTGCATGTGTCTAGATGATAAAATTTCGTCATGAAGAAAAATTCGCAATGGCGGGACGGATCTTTGAGGGATGGGGGTTTACGGAAGTGAGCATGGTAACTGAATAATGATGACGAAGTTGATGAAGGCAGGCCAAGTCAGATTAGTTTTGAAGGATGATATTTAATAGTTCAGTTTTAAAAATGGAAGTTAGAAGAATGCTCTCCCCCACTTAATGACAAAAGATCCTCCTTCCAGGTCTAAATGTAATGGGGATGAAATTAGTGAAAGTTTGGGGACATGACGAGAGACAAAAGGTTTAGGTCGGGGAATAAATTTCTGAATATATCATTATTCTTCACTTAAAGTGACACTTGATGGATGACGTGTATTATTTATTCAGGGAATGAAAAGTCGCCAAACGCTTTGTCACTTTAGTTTTGATACGTAACGTCACGACGTGAGTACACTGTAAAAACAAGTGTTTTAAAATAAGCACGTTTTAGACACTAGAAAACGGTTTTAGACCCTTTGCCTGAAAAAAAAACACATAAAAGCGTTTCACAAATAGCATGGGCTTAGAATCAGCCAAAAAACCCGTTTTCTAAAATGTGTTTATTTTAAAACACATGTTTTTACAGTGTACATTTTACACAAATGGACTAAGAACACTTTTAGAAAGTACTAGATTTTGTATAGAATGAATTCTTCCGGGTATAAACAGAGCTAGCCTACTTCCGGTCTGAAAAGAGTGTAACAGGGTTAGTGTTCGTGCGCATTTGCAGTCTCATGTTTTAGTGTCCCGCCTGCCTTAGCGTCAACCCTGCACTGTGACTGAGGTTGGCACTAATGACCTTGCTGTCGAACCCGTTTTTCACTTTTTACAAAACGACGCCTGCTTTCTGCCATCAACAAACCAAGGATCACACAATTTTAAAGCAATTTTTATGATTCCTGATCCAAGCTACAAAACAACCAGAATATCCGATTCATCAACTCCTCCTGCAGCAACGATCGAAACTTGGTGATCATAAGCAGCAGGTGGTCAAAATCCTTAGCCCTACTGTTATCCGCCCGACTGTTGGCAATCCACTTGATTCAGGACAAGAAAGGCAGCATTCCACTTGAGTTGTTCGTCGGTGGCATCAACACACTCTTCTCACGCTCAAGCTCGCACCTAGCCTGTCAATCCCGACTCTCTATCTGTCTATCCATCTCTATTCATCCTTATTCTTTGACTTTCCTTAATCCACGCCGTCCATCATCGTTCCTATGGCAACCGAGCTAACCAAGAACTTCCTTTATTTCTCATCTGATGCGACGCACACGAATTTGGCTTCATGCTTGTGTGAGTCCTGTTCCTTTCGGGAGTGGATCACGACAGATTAAAATCTCAGTCTTTACTATTTCATGATTCAGCGTGGCCTCCCCCATTTTTTTTAAATAATAATAATCCGTAATTCCCACGAGGGTGAAATATGTTTTAAATATTCATTCTGTGTTAAACATGTTTGCGGGATTTAGCAAAAATCCAGGAATTATTTTTTTCACAAGCTTTCTCTTTCTTTAAGTGCCACTGAGATAAAATTCGCTTCCACTCAGGGTCGATTCACTTGCCCCATAGGGATAAAAGAGACACAACAGCACAGCAAAGAAAATTAAACACTAACGAAAATTACGGACTTACATTTCATTGAGATAGCATGACCGGAGTTGGGACCAACGAACTACGGATTCCAACTCAGATGACCCCGTTGTCTGTGTCGTTTATCCAAGGCCTTGGAGAGAGAGAGACGACTCAGACGGTAGGCGCAACCGAGTTGTGATGCGGAGGTCGTTGGTTCGAGTCCCACTCGCATCATCTCAATGAAACATAATGCTAATCGAATTCTAGCTAGTTTTAATGGACGAGTTTTTGTTGTGCTGGTGTTTCCTGTATTTCTAAGAATTGTACAGAAATTTGTGTCTGGCATATACACTTCTGGAAATGCTTTTAAGTCTGCATTAAAGTTGTACTACGTCATGAGCACAATAGTGAAAGAATAACTAGTTGGGCAAGTTGGCGTATGCCCGGATCACGTCGTGTAATGAGGTTGTTCTTTTTAATCAGATGCATTAAATTGACACTCTGACACTTTTGCAGACCGTGCGATTATGGCGTAGCCTACAGGTCTTTTTTTTTTTAATTTATAGGTTCAGCGTGCAGTTCAAAAGTTGGTCAATTTAGGCACTGTATTCCGTCATCTGGCAAAGACTCTTAAACCTGCCTATCTCGGCAAAACACTTAACACTAAAACACTGATCAGCCGAAGGAGTACGGAACAGAAATTATGGTGTAGAGAGTAAAGTTTAGTTAGTGGAACAGGAATTTCTGTCGAACTCTGCTTAGTTCTCCGCGTCAGTAGGTAACCGTCACTAATCTCACCTTCAACACAGGACTTATACTTTTCCTACAAATACGTCCGAACCTAGGGACCGGGCATTATTTATTTCCGGGCGGGAAGCGGGAGCAGGAAGAATTGTATCTCTCCTAAAGACTGAGTATAGGAAGAGTGAGAAGGAGATACAACGTATATTATGAGGGCAAATTGCAATTACACTGAAAAAATTACTGCTAGCTTCATAAAACAGTCAGATTTAGGTTAGTACAGAGACCGTAAATTTACGCACTAACGAATAATATAGTCTGGTATTATTTAATAATATCGTGTTATCGTGGTACTGAGGTGTGCACAGTATATCGTCAAAAACTTATTGGTTATCACCCAATTCTATAAATGCAGAATTAATGTCACCTAACGCTGCCAAACCTGGCGACCATCTTGCATTTTGAATATCGTGTTTATGGGGGCGGGGGAATCAAATTGATGTATATGCTGCTATACCGGGTGCTACGACGATTATTTAATTATTTGTTAAGATCCCAAAGTCTATGAAGATATACTGAGAGATATACAAGGATTTTGCAATTTGGTTTTTCGAAAGTATAGCAAATGGCAGGCGATTGTTCGTTAACCCATCACCAAACAGAGGCCCATCGCTAAATGTCACGTGATGTATGCACCGCAGCGAATGCAACGTCATGGTGACGTACTATTGCTTCTATCCTCCTACACCATTGTTGGAACATTTTATTTGCAGTTATAATCAATATGTTTTACTAATGGATGGTCGTACGTGTTGCCAATGAGCGGCATTATTTTAGTTACCTAAAGTCTCGTAACAGCCAGTTCCGATAACCAGGTGGTGAGTTCTTTGCTACCGATGAAACCATGGGAACGGGACGCTAGGGTCAAGCTGCCGGGTCAGAATTCCCTGACGGACCGATCAACAAAGATGGCGGCTGCGATATGGGGTGTTGCCCGGAGACGGACCTTGAGCCCGCCGACCGAGAAAAACGATAATCCCGCTCCTTCTCTCGTTTGACACGTGACAACGGCATCAACGCGAGATGAGTGAGCAGCCAGCGTCGTGGATACGGAAAGGAGGGTCACGTGATCCGATGACGTCGATCAATCTTGTCGTTTGACGTAGGAATACAACATACGTTCAGAAGTTAGGAAAGTTATGGAGCCAGAGACTGGTTTGACATCAAAGGTATAGAGGGTTTTGGAGGCCCATTGACAGATACAATTGGGCACCCTTCCTACCCATTTTTTTCGTAAGGTATTAACGTATGTACTGGCCCTTTAATAACTCTGGTAGTAACGTAGTCCAAAGCAGATACTACCAGATTACCTTTAAATGGTTTCGAATTTTATACTGTTAAACAAAAGTTGCATAGCACGTGACTACAAAATATATAAAGGCAAGAAGAAACTGTGACTTTAATAACAGCTTCAGCGTGTCATCTTTATGCCAGTGGAGGAGTGGGCATATACATAATGGCATATCGTTAGTGATCTGCAGAGACGGACTGGGCTGCCAGTTCGAATCCGGGTCATGCCACTTCGACGAAAACGAAGTGCATATAGGTGGCTTGCTATACTACGTTATGATTTGTGTGTGATTTTCGCTGTTGGGCTTGTTTTCTTCGTAGTATAATTTGCAGCGATTTGAAATACAAAATATATACTTTACATTTTACATGCCCTTAAAATATTTTAAGGTGCGCTTTCACGTTATCAATTCTGTTACAAGATCAACCTTTCATACGTAATCGTTTCATACGTTTCGTGCTTTAATACGTTACCAAATTAAATTAATGTATTAGTTTTTGCCAGGAATCGTCTGTACGGGTCGCCCCCCCAAAGTTTGGAGTCCGCTTAACTTTATCAACCACAGAAGCCCGGTATCTACTCCACTGTTTGACAACCGACGAAGGGTCGAAAGCGACGAAAGAGCGACGAAAGCTGTAATACTGCTGGTGACACTTGATGTCAGTTTAAATCTAGTCGTCAGACCCGGTCCATAAAAGACGCAGATACACATCAGCTAGTATCCAGTAGGTTATTAAGGTATTACACTGTGGTAAGATTCTGTTCCACCGTTTGACGCACTACGTCGCCCAACTCACAAGTTTTTTAACACAACAGAATGCGTTAAACGCGTTATTCTCACGTGGTGATAGCTCTCTTAATAAACCCATTGGTGTAAAGAGCTGTGGAGGTTATGATGCTAGTTCGCGTCTAGGCAACTGTCAAATAATATTTGACTTTATCAACTAGCAAGAGCTTACACGTTAACTATTAAGTAAACAGGTGGTATAGAGTCCATCAGAGCTGTTTAGTATTCGTTCTGCATGTAAAAGAAAATAATTCAGTAATCGAGCCCATTTGGCTTTCAGTTCTGTTATTTATGTAAAAACTGCCAGACGTAATAAAAGTTGCAGCAGAGAATATCACTTATTTTAAATAATAATAATAATAGGTTTATTTAGTAATCGGCCCCGAAGTGCTGTAAGAATTTGTGTGTGCTGGATTACAACTTAAAAATATGCAAGGACATGGCACGAGGAAAAAACAGTAGTATGGTGTTTAAACAG
>JAHWFP010083449.1:0-10105 GCA_023313725.1 Lithobius niger
GAATTTGAAGGTCCAAATTTTGAAGACGACCTAAAACGAGAATTGGAATTAAGGACTCAGGCACCTGACGAACCTTTTTCCAGTTATGCCCAAGCAATCAGTGGGTATTTTGACAGGTTGTGGCCTAAATCATCTGATACAGATAAAATTAGGCACATAATGAAAAATATGCACCCTGATTATCGACAGCACCTGGAGGGTCGACGGTTCGACACCCTCCGAGGATTGGTGAGAGAAGGAGCGAAGGTTAGTAGGTTACTGGTTGCCCAGAGATCCTACCGGCCGCCGCCCGACTCATCCCTGTCGGTAGAACCAAGGTTGGCTTGGCGGAGCTACGCACAAGTAGCGCAGGAAAGACAACCCGACATCCGGCAGGCGGTGTTTCGCGTGAACCAAACGCGTGCACAACCGTCAACCGGGTTTCATGGCGTCGAACCCGTATCAATGGCCGCTTTAGACCCGAGAGGGTACAGAGCAGGGCGGTACGGCATGGTACAGAGTACCAGTGGTACTAGCAGTGCAAATGCAGCCCCAAAGGCAGCAAATGTACAAAAGGCTAGTGCTACAAAAGAGACAGGAAAACAACAACAAAAGGAACAGAAACCTTTTGAGGGCGTTTGTTGGACTTGTCAGGAAACCGGACACAGGTCAAATAGGTGTCCGAAAAAGCCAAAAAACGGGGAAAACGGTCGTTAACCTGGTTAAACAAGGTTACGACCGGAAAGAACGTAGATTGGCGAGCAAAAGCAGGACTTTGGAGAGGCACGCTAAAACGTGTTTTTGCACCAAATGTTCAGCTTTTCAAAGGTCTAGACGAGGAAACTAAGGGTGGCAATGTACCTTTAATTAATGTTAAAGTGGCAGGCACACCATTCTTAGCTTTGATCGACACTGGTGCCAGTTCGACGATTATTTCCGGCACTACAGCACGTACTTTGCAGGCAAAGGGCGTAAAGTGGCGCAGGGATTGTTGTATCCAATTTATCTTGGCGGCCGGAAAAACCCAAGGTGATGGATATATGAGATCGACGATCAGGTGGCCTGGTGGTTACAGTACTCAGCAAACTTTTTTAGTCTTGGAAAATGCAGCTGATTCTGTAATTCTAGGAAGGAACTTCATGGCTAAAACAGGACTTGTACCAGACATTAAGCAAGGTGGCTGGCGCATTGGTTCTGAAGAGCAGGAAACAATCCCTTTTGCTAAAGTTGGGCAGACGAAAACTGAACAACTAAAGCAACTTGATGTAAGTTTGGAGAGAGAGCAACGTGCTAAGGATGATGAAATCTTGGAGAAAAAAATCCAAGAAGCTCACTGTTCTAATGCACAACGCAAGCAGCTTAGAAGGTGTTTAAACAAATATAAACATGTTTTAACATCTAAACGAGGCAGCACACATCTCTACGAACACAAGATTGAAATGGAACCGGGAACACGACCAATTCGGTTACCACTTCGACCAGTAAACAAGGAGACTAGAGCAATCATTGAATCACAAATGATGGAGTGGATTCGTGATGACGTCATTGAGCGCTCAGTGTCACCTTGGGGAGCTGTACCTTGTCTTGCCCCGAAAAAGGGTGAGGAGGGGGCTAAACGGTTCTGCATAGATTACAGATTGGCAAACGCCAAAACTGTAAAAGACTCGCAGCCAACCTCGAACGCTAGCCAGGTTTTTGCAATGCTTGGTAAGGCTAAGTGGTTCACAGTTCTGGACATGAAATCAGGGTTCTTGCAAATCGGAATGGAAGCTGATAGCAAGAAGTACACCTGTTTTCGGTGCCATATGGGGGCGTGGCAGTTTAAAAAAAATGCCATATGGGCTCTGTAATGGGCCTGCATCATTCTCAAGGGTCATGGATCTGGCTCTGGGGGATGCTATGTACTCCCATACGATGTGCTACGTTGACGATTTGATAATCTACTCAATGGATTACGAATCTCATCTGTTACACATCGCAGATGTACTGGACAGGCTAGGAAAAGCTGGAATGACAGTAAATCTAAAAAAGGCACACTTTTGTGCAAAGGAAATTTCCTATCTTGGGCACTTAATTCGTCCTCAAGAAATGTCACCCTTGCCAGAGAAGGTACAGGTGATAAAGGATTTTCCAGAGCCTCGCAACTTAAAGTCGCTTAGACGTTTTTTAGGAATGATGGGCTTCTATAAGGCTTACATCAGAGACTTTCACGTCAAAGCACAAAGTCTTTATCAGTTGTTAAAGAAAGACGCCGTCTGGGAGTGGAAACAAACACACTCAGACGCAGTGCAACAATTAAAAGACAGTTTAACAAATTGTGTTTTAGCACTACCAGACCTGGACAAACGCTTTGAAATTTCGACGGATTCGTCGGGAACAGGTTTTGGGGCGGTCATTTCGCAACACGTCGAAGGACGTGGGCTCGTACCAATAGCATTCGCTGGCAGGAAACTGACAGATTGCGAAAAAAAACATTGCGTGTCTGAGCAAGAAATGGGTGCGGTCATGTACGCCGTCAGAAAATTTCGGCCTTACATAGAAAACGCTCCTTTTCTGATCGAGACAGACCATAGTGCTCTCTCGTTCTTGAAGTCCTTGAAACAGCCTTCAGGAAGACTGGCAAGATGGATTCTTGAACTTCAGGGAATGGATTTTGAAATCCGTTACAAGAAAGGTTCCTTAAACCAGGTGGCAGATGCAATCTCTAGGATGTATGAGGACGAATCTAAAGGCCCCATACTGAACATAGATTGTAAGGTGGAACGAGTAAAGGTAACTGAGAGACCCAGCGGATTTCCAAGTCTGGATGATATCCGTAAGGCGCAGGTTGGTGACCCTTGGTCATCGCGCCAGATTACCAAGCTAGGTAATGTAGCTAAAATGCATTTAGCTGTGGACGGAGACAGCCCCAAACCTGGGAGATGCTGTCTGCGTGACGGGATCTTATGTAAAGCCTATGTTTCACGTAACGTTCGTGATGTGGTTGAAGGTAATACATGTTTCAAAGCATTTTTACCGAAGTCGCTACGTCACAACGCGATTGCTGCAATTCATTCTTCACCTTTGGGCGGCCATTTTGGAGTGTTCAAAACTCTGAAAAGGATGCAAGAATTGGTGGGATGGATTGGCATGAGGAAGGATATTGTAGAGTTCGTTCGCAGCTGTGAGAAGTGTCAGACTTGCAAAACTGAAACTTCGAAACCTGCAGGGCTCCTGACCACAATGGATCCTCCTAATGCCCCTTGGAAACGTGTCTCGGTCGACCTTGTGGGATTGTTACCAACAACCCCAAGAGGGCGGCGCTGGATACTGGTAGTCATTGACGAATTCAGTTCTTGGCCAGAATTGTATGCACTCAGGACTGCAAAAGCTAAACAAGTGGCGGAATGTGTCAAAGATGTGGTCTTAAAATGGGGTTTTTTCGACCGTATTTACAGTGACTCGGGCCCTTGTTTCATAGCAAACATTTGGAAAAGCCTGTGGAGAGACTGGGGAATCAAAACTCAATATGCCTCGGCTTACCATCCTCAATCGAACATTACGGAGCGCCATAATAAGACAATAAAACACATGTTACGGTGTTTTACGTCATCGCACCGTGATTGGGATTTACATTTGCAGGAATTCGCTTTTGCAATGCGAAGTTCTGTGTCCGAATCTAGTAAATTTACACCCAGTGAATTGAACATCGGACGAAACCCGACTGGTCCGTGGGGTCTCGAGCTTTCTCAACTAACGACGAGACAGCTCCCCGCAAAAACACGCGACTTGGACGAGGTTCAAATGCAAATCGTGCAGCGTTTTTCTGAGATGTATAAACTGGCAAAACAGTCTATGAAAGCATCTAGGGCACAGAAAAAGGTCTACTATGACAAACGGCATAGGCCTCTTACATTACATGTAGGACAATTTGTCGTTCGCCGCACACACACACTCAGTAATGCGGCACGGGGAGTAACTTCTGCTCTCGCGCCAAAATGGACTTGGCCGTTTGTTATTTCGGCACAAAATCCGAAAAAACATTCATGCTACGTGACGTTCGAGATGGGAGAGAAATCGGCCCTCTCAACATTTCACAGCTCAAGCCTTACTTTTTTCCGGAGGGCACACCCCTACCAGTTGTGCCCACACCCTCAAAGAAGAAAGCTATTCCTAGGACACGAGAAATGGAATCAGTAAACCGCTACAAACCCGCTCAATCGTACAACCTGAGAAAAAGGTAGAAAACGAGGGGGGGGGGGGAGAGCGAACAATTTCTGATTTTCCGTTTTTTTTTCCTCTGTGTTAACGCACCTAGGTCGGTCTAAAGCCTACAGACCAAGAAAATCGCAAGATTTTTATGTAATAATGCTGGATGGGTACGGATTACCATGCAATGGTATGTTACCAGAGACCAGGGAATTATTATTGCGGACTTATCATGCTAAAATATGGTCTAGAACAGTCTATATCACGGCATGGGGGTCAGACACAGAATTCATGCACAAATACAGATTCAAATGTATTTTCGTCCAAAATCCACCTTTTTGCAACAAATTTGGGGGGGGGGGGAGCGTAGGTTCCTCCTCTCCTTTAATCCAAAGCGATTTTTAGGATAGGGAACGGGAGAAACGGGCGATGGCCAATTTCACCTGATCTTAAGAAAAAAAAAAAAAAAAACGGCGGAGTGGGGAAATTGGACGTAGGTCAAATTTTCTCAAGTTTATAAACTCCACAACCTTTTTTTTTTTACTCCTAAACGCACACGCTACAATTTGTTTGCAATAAAGGTATAGTTAACAACAAAAATTTCGATTACCTGACTTGTGAAGTCTGCTGCAATCCGGCTCGTGGCAAATCGGAAGTCGAAATAAAAATGTTGTTGCTATTCGGAAATTGGAGACGATTGATGCATACGTAACTTCCGGCTGTGTAAAAACGGATCTGCTGGTCAGATACACAGGAACACAGCTAGGATATGACGTGATGGCGGACCTGTGGGAGAAGGGCACGCCGACCTGGCATAAATACCGGGTCAAACCGGGTCCAGAATCACACGCTGCGGTGGCAGTACATCAGCAACATCCGTTGCAAGCTCTTCCGGAGACGTGGCGAGAGGTGTACACTGCAGAAAATCACCAGTAATTTTGGCGGCGGACAGAAGAACGTTTTTTCAAGTCAACACATTTCAGAAGAGAAAAAACGATGGCGTCAGGAGGGAATCCAGGGTACGGCTCGTACAAGGGGTCACCACCAAAGAAGAAGGACGAGAAGGGACCACCTCCACCACCACCTAGGCAAAGTCGCAAGGCCAAGCGGCAGATGAACAAGAAGGCAGACGCCGAATGTGTAGGGGACGACAGACGGCCAAAGGGGGAGAAAACTCAAGCTCCAGAGAAGAACTCTAAGGCCTGCCATGTTCGTCGGGGAAGCAAGAGGCGCCACCAGTCATGGGACAGAGGAGATGGAAACAAGAAGGCCAGATTTGCGGACAAATCGTCACAGACTACAACTGTCCGCACCCAGCACGTCGGGGCCCAAGTATGGACCGGGGCCCAGGGACGCAAGTGCTTCTTCTCCAGAGCCACAGCCACGAAATCCGAAGATCACAGGGCCAGAGAGTTAAAATCTTACAAGCTTCAGTTGGGCAAGGAGGACCACCCAACAGCAACTGTGGTACGTCACCAATTCTTCAATGATGTCCTGGAACCGATGGAGAACCCGTGGGGGGTTCCCTTCACCAAAGTAATTCCTACAGCGTCCACAGAGGGCACAACCGGTGCTGCAGCTTCAAAAGTATTGGGACCAACCACGGGAACACCAGATGCAATTCCATCAACTAGCAAGGAAGGTGACGAGCTGGATGAAAGAATCCGAGAGTTGGCTGCCATGCAGGAGGGTGAGTGTGACGAACAATTCTTGTTGTGCTCGGAAGATGTCATGGAGCTGGACAGCTCAGTGGAGGAGGATCCTTTGAAAAAAGACAATTAACGTCATTCCGGTGAGAAGCCGTTAAAGTGCAGTATATAAAAAAAAAAGAAAACAAACTTACCTGGTGAGGAGGAGAAAGCCATTTATGTGAGGAGTGACAGGAACTCCAGTCGCATTTTATGAACTTGTAATAGTATGGTGCAAAGCAATGAACCTTTTTAAATCACGCTGGCAAGAAGCAGTTTAAATGTGAATTTTTGTGTTGTTCCATGATTTTAGCTTTTGAGACTGGGCATTGACATTAGTTCCCAGGAGGCAATAATTTTGTTATGAACTTTTTTCCGTAGCTTTTGCCTTTAAATTTGAGACTTGGCTAAATTGGACCAAGGAAAAGTAAATTAGGAACGGTTTGTGAAAGTGTGTTCTTATTTTTATGTCTAAAATAAATGACTTGAACTAACTTTATAAACCTTATTGCAGGCTTAGAGGGTACTGAGTAATACATAAGGTAGGTCTCCCTTTGCCCTAAGCAAAAACTTAGGGGGGGGGGATGTAACACGCTATTTATGAATAGCAGGGCGCACCTTGTGTGAACACACATGGTGCACCTTGCAGTTACATGAGCTGCTTGGCGTCCTGTCAACTTCCGTCTACACCGGAACTTGGCCGAACGCCAACAGCCGGGAACGAGGCTACTCTATTGTTCAAAACCAGTTAGAGCCGGCTCCAACCTGCTAGCGGTTACGCAACGTAATGCCTCAGGCGACTTCTATTGTTCTGGCCCACGCATAAATACGAGGGCAGGAACCATGGGAAGCCACTTGGTGTGGGGCAGACGACTCGAAAGGTTGTCTCCCTGGACTCAGCTCAGGATAAGACCAAGCTCCTAAACTTGTGTTTTATGCCTAATATGTGTTCTCAGTGCATAGACCCCTAGCTATGCAGTGAGGAGTAAATTGGCTTTAAGATTATTCTTGATTTCAATCGTCTACTCCCTGAGTACGTCACAAGGTGGCAGCCTAAGCATGCCGAGAGGCGAGGCCACCAAGGAAGCCGTACACACCACCTCCGTCGATAACCCAAACAGTTCGGGTCCGTGATGCAGATGGGTACAGCACAAGCTGCTTCCCCACATCGACAGGACCCAAAAGGTCATAGCCGATTGACCTTAGGCCGGCTTGTCCAGGCCACCCTTCCTCCGGAATAAGAAGCCGAAGCCCGAGAGCCAGGATCTCCGCCTCCACGGATTACTAGGTTGCAGCACACGGCCAACATGCTGGGGGATGAGGATGAAAAGCCCAGTGGCCAGAACGGGCAAATTGGAATCAAACCCAAAAGGGGATTCAAACCACCAAACATCCTCTAAGCAGCCACCCCGGACCCGGTTTGTCCGGATGTCCCTTCACCTCTTTCCGACTATGCTTGCGACGGGTGTTAAACCTGCCTGCCATACACACCGTAGGCGCACTTGCAAACCGTAGTGTTGAGGTTGCTAGTGTTAAAGGCGGACTAAAAACCCTCCGCCATGCAGACCCTTGGCACACTAGCAAACCGTGATCTTGGGTTCCCTTTTAGTCACCTTCTACGACACGCAGAGGTACGGTGGGCTTATTCTACCCCCAGCCCACGGGGGGGAGGGTCATGGTGTGTCCTCTGGTTTGTATGACAGTCGACTGTTGAAAAAACAGATGGACGTGCAAAATGACTTAGCCAGACAGAATTTGATGAGTCTTGATAAGGTCAGCTCTTAACCGCCTATCAACAAGGGTTGAAGGGCCAAGACTTTTCAAACGTTCTTCGTAAGGCAAACCCTTCAGTGAAGAACAGTGCCGGGTAACGGCTCGCTGACCTTGTTCCAACCTATAAATATCACTATAGTAATGTGGTGACCAGGCGTGTACATAATATCATACACAGCGATGGCCGTGTATATATGTGATCAAAGTCTTCTTTCCAGCAAAACTAAAACTATTAATTTCTCCGTTTCTACTCAGTTTATTTCGACCAAACTTGGCCAGATAGTAGATAGCAACTTTTCCAACTTTATACCAACTTTTATGCAATCCGTGCAAAGGTAAACGTACGGAGCCACACGTAAGTTTGAAAAGTGTTCACTTCTTGTTGTTGTGGTTGTTCTTGTTCTTGTTCTTGTGTGACACGGTTTCAGAAAAAACTACTGCACCACCTAAAATCTGAAACATGATCTTAGCCAGAAATTTCCCTGTCTTCATCCTCAGAGGGACCACTTTTTCGATTGGACCATCCATTCCGGTGTTACGGGTCCTTGAACGATCATTCTGATTGTTTTACATTGTTTTAACCATTGTATTTAGGGAACAATGCCACTCAGCAAAATCCAGATCCATTCTTCGTGCACGTGTAATGTCTTTGCTAAAAAGTTGATTGTTGATTGTTGGAGTGGTTAACGCTCGTTAAACCCTTTGAAACCGTTTGAAAGAATCCGTGTTTCAGCTAAACGCATATAGATTTAAACGAAACTACGTTGTTAATTGGCAGCTAGAAACGCTAGAATGGCGTATTTATTTCGTAAATTCAGGCTTTCGCAGCTGAATTGAATTGTTTCAAAGTGGCCAGCAACAATCGACTGCATGCATAACCCTTTGTTGCGCGACGTCATACACGTAAAAAAGGTACACGGATTACAAACAAAAACGTAAAGCGTGCTGTAATAAAAGGGGTTATATGATTGAAGTTGCACTTTACTTGTTAAAAGGTACACGGATAAAAATTCATGATTTTTAATTGAAATAAATCAAATGTACATTTGAGAAAATTGCATCTGTTTAAGTGCTGTTGTGCTTTACCAATCATACAGGGTGGTCAATAAAAATGTAAACGATCAAGAAAAGTTATAAATATTTTATTAATTGAGATTTTCATGTTCTGATAAGTCAGGTGTGTTAAAAAAACTTGAAATTTTGTTGACATGACGTTGTTTTTAATTCATCGATGTAAATGTACGGTCAAATTGTGCTCCTTTCAATTCAATAGATTTTGCTATTCTAAGTGTGCAGTTGTTGATAACAGAATGAAGAGTGTCTTGCGTTCAGCCCAAATAACCTTACGAAGGCTTAACCTGAGTTTGTGGACTTTTTTCCCTTTAAAAAAAATGGGGAAACGCATTCTCTAAATTCAAATCGTCGTTGTCACAGTTGTTGGAGATGAGACGATACACGCTAAAACGTTGTTGTTTATCTGTTTTTGAAAGTTCCTGGAGCATTTGAATCTTCTACGAGAAAAGTTTTAAATTCTTCTTTGGCATTATAAGCAGTTATGTGCTTTTAATGTTGAAAGCTACAGATCACTATTTTAATGACGATCTTGGACTTCTTCTCAAACTTTCACGCCATATCTCCACATTCCTTGGCGTGTATGAACTGTTACTGGACGACCTGAATGTTCTTCATTTTGGTTCAAAATAGTTCTAGGTTCTCTAAATTTATTTACTAGCTGCAATATTGTAGTTCGTGTTGGAACAGAGAAGTTTGGAAATTGTTTGCGAAACTTGCGCTGCGCCTTTGTTGCAGATTGCGTTTTTTTTTTTTCTTTATTGAGCCTAAGAAGCCCGTACGCTATTCGCTCATATTAAACTGCTACTTACGCTATAACACAGACCCCCGCTACAATGCCAGGATACCACAGAATTGGACGAATACAACTACAACCAATGTACCGTGCAGGGGTGTGGGAAAACCGGGGGAAAAACGACATGGCCCATCACCTACCGAACCGTTGAATGGCCCTGCAGAACCCCATGACCCTGCGTAACACACACCTCCCTGGACCAACATGTGGTGGGACACCCAGAATCGCCCGTAGTGGATCACCACCTAAATCAGTACCAAATCGCCGGTACCGAGCCCACAAGGGGCAATCTAGTAGAAAGTGGTGAACCGTTTCCTCTCCTCCCCCACACCCACACAAGGCCGACCTGGTCCAGCCCATGCGAGCCTAATACGCTCGGAGCTGTACATGGCCTGTACGAAGACGAGATGCCCAGCTTGCGTCCCGTCGAGAAAGGCTGTTAAGAGTGCTCGGGACCGTAGTCGACGGATGCACTCGAAACAACTGCTGCCCTGTTTCTCCACCAACCCATCTTACACCCCATTTTTCTCCGAAAACCCTCCGCACCACAGGACGTAAGTCCAGTGGGCCCAGGGCTATGACCAGACGTTCCCCCCTGCCCCCCAGCCCA
>JAHWFP010083456.1:19523-30506 GCA_023313725.1 Lithobius niger
TACTGACAAAATTTTACACCTAGACCCTAACTGTCAAAGCTTGTCCGTGTTCCTTCTAGGTTTTGACTTTTAGATCCTTACTCTAAACATTTAACGTTCCGTTTTTGTTTATTAATATACAACGAGTTGGGCTCACACCATTCAACCACACCACTTACTGTGGCTTCTTTCCGAATTTTGTTACGTTATTACCAAATTTTTAGTGCTGGCTACCCTTTCTAAAGTATAATACAATACTCTAGCTTCAGCTAGATACATGGTAGGAAACTGAAAGCTTTATATCCCCCCATCTCCAAAGCCAAGCCACAGTACGTCGGTCCACCGTACATCAACAGAGTTGTTGAGCCCCTATGCTCATCCCGCAGCACACAAGACATCTGATCAGTCAGCACAAACCACACCGCAAGCATTTCAATAACGTTCTCGAATAGAATTCAAAAATTCCACCTATACAAGGCGACTTACATTGGGCAGAGTGAACAGAACTCGTATAGAGCCTCAGATCCCACAAATCTAATTCTAATTTTAAAGACAGTAGAAACTACTTAGTCCAACATTTTAACAGAACTGGTTATCAGCCCTTCATTTCAGTAACCCATTCTGTTTCAAATTCCGAATTTTAGAACTATACTCAATTTAGAAGCCATCTGTATTGCCATCCACTCTCCATCAGTACATAACAATATACTGCATAACATAAATGAGTATACAGAGTAAATTGATCTGCTAAAAAATTTTACGATTTCCTCGTTTCGCCACCAGAGACAATATTGCCCTATAAAAGCCTGTACAGCCCGTCATCCCTCACTTCGATTTGTGCCAACCTACTGCACAATACAGTAGGTCCTTTCATTTTTCTGTTTTTTTTTTTTAAATTTGTTTCGCCTCAGTCCGACTTTGACTTCTGTCCAGACTAGTTCTGTCTGGTAGAAATAGATTTTGAGATTTACTGTTTTTTTAAAGACTTAGCAATTAAAAAAAATTATACGTGTTTTATTTGCTCTTGAAAATGAGACGGAGCTGAGTCGAAACGTTGAGCACGTTTTACATGTTGTTTACTCTTTCGGCAGGACTCAGTCTTAACAGTAATAACGGAACTAGTGCTAAATACTAACTTATTACCTCTTTAGGATGATAACAAACGACGATAGTGGGTTCCTTTTCAACTTCTTCAATAAACTTGATATCCAAAAGCTTAATAACAGGATTGCTCATGTAATACAAGGTTCTGTTTAAAGTTGCAGCTATCAGACCTAATACGCAAACACAATTGGAAATTAGTTTCCATAAATATATCAGATTTATGCGCGTCTGTACCCTGTGCTTCTGTTGATTTCGAAATCTTCGGATCCATGTTTTGTAGTGTTTAGAAACGATTGTGAAGAGGGGGTCGTTCTGTTGGAAGATCACTGACTTTCTTGGCTTTCTGATACAGGATTTACATGCAGTGTGTAAAAGGTGAAATAAAGACAAGAGCGAAACTCCGATGTACAGACCCGAATTCCCTCCAATGTCACTAAACAAATTTATATAATCGTATGACAACCTTTCTTTTACAAATGTATCAAATGGTTCTTGGAATCGTAGTATATATACTGACTGGGTTTTGTATGTAGCAGAATAAACAGTTTTGTAGTCGAAGATTCGATGCTGACATTTTTGACGACATCCGCAAGGTTTCTGGTAATCATCCCCACTTAAATACTTCCAAGTGGCTGAAAAAAGGGCCCTAGTTTCTTTATTGCCTGTTATACATGGACTTAGGTTAATTTCAGGAGGATAATACGGAAATCTGAAATAATAAATCGGAAAGAAATTTCACAATTAGTACTATCAAAAAAAGTGACGCAGACTCCTTTCACTCTGCAAGCTAATAGCACAAAGTATAATATTTAGAAAGCTTCAAACCCTATGATATTAGAAAACAAAAACGAGCTCGTTTGATGCTTAAATTAAGGTTTAACTGAACCGAAGTCAAAACAGCAATGGGACACATATACACTTTCCTGTAAGGTTCCATATACGGTAGTGTTGTTGTGCAGATCAGTACATGTAAAACCTTACTGCTGTATTCAACGTTTTTTTTAACCATTTTTACTTTTGGACTCGGTAGATCAACTAGTGATTGGTGAATTCCACTAATCTAAACGACATGTCTACAAATTGTTTAAACAATAATCGTCTTATGTGTTTAGCACAGCTCGACAGGTAATTCTGGGTTCGCTCGAGTCCTGAAAACCAGGAAGTGTCCTTGAAAATACTAATGAAACTCCATGCCGTGAAAAGTGATTGAAGATCTTGAAAAAATGTAATATGTATTTTCAGTAGGACGATGCAGGGAAAGTAGACGATGTGACTGAAGAACACTGAAAAAATTTAGCCAAGAAAGTAGTCGTATCGAGTGTGTAGCCTTAGAGTATTCTTCGTTTGTAATGGCCATGACAAATTTTGAAATTTCGGTGCTGGCTGTAATTGTATTTGCGTGTGCAATGGTTGGATACAGCAGAAAGGTTTCACGTGGACTAAATAGCGCAACAACACGGCAGTATCTTAAACCTTACAGGAAAATTTATTTGTGTCCATTTGCTGTTTTGACTTCGGTTCAGTTAAACCTTACTTTAACCATCAAGCAAGCTCTTTTATGTTTTCTAATTAGTGCTACTTTGGCGTACCATGATGTTTATTACCTTGTTTTAATGTTTTGTATCTTTATCAATTACGGTTTGCACAAACCTATACATACAAACAAACCTTTAATCTTCAGTGTACGTCTAACAGCTGGCGTTTACTAATTGGCATTGTTGCACAATAACAATGTTTAAAACAATGTAAAGCAATCAAGCTGGTTGTTTAGAGCTCCAGAACCCCTGAACCACTTGACCAATTAGAAAAGACCTTATGGAAAAGGCACATCTACAGAGCATTACCTCTAAAACTAGATTGATCTGTAGAGAGCGTAGCATAAACGTGTCGTGCCAATAAGAAGAAGAAAAAGCAGCCAAAAATGAAAATTATTATTCCAGCTCAAGTACAGATCTCTGCTGCGACAAATCGGAAAGTAGTAAAATTTGGTACACGTGTTGGCCAAGTCCCAAAAAGTTCATATACCAAAGTTCAGTGGAAAATGATGAAAGACGGCAGAGAAATTAAGAATAGAAATTTCGGCTTTAACATAATAAGGGAGACCGACGTCAACCCTTTACTAATTATTCACTTGCTCATCCTCTTTTTCGTAGAGGATACGGAGTAACGATTATCATCTTCAGGCGATGTAGAAAGGAAGATAAAGAATGACGCGACCCTAAAGCACCACTTTGATGTCCAGGCTTCCCACTTCTTATGTCTTTCTCACACTATGACCAGAGGGACACCCCCTCAAACTTTGAGGTTGAAGTTTTACTTGCGGTAATATTCGGCACAGGTTTTTCTCTGAATAGGTGGGTGAGGCCTGGAATGCCCTGCCTGCCTCGGGTGTTCTTTCCACTTCGCTTGATTCTTTCAAAAATCGTCTGGACCGTATTCTTGCCTAGGCTTTTCTGGGGGGGGGGGGTTGACCCTTGGTTTGGTTGTGTGTGTGTGTGCGGGGGGGGGAAGGGGTGTTTTTTGGCCTTTTTTGCTTGCACCGTCAGGGTTTTTTCTGTTCTATTCTAAAGCAGCGATTTTTGCTATTGCGCCTGACATGGACATTTATGATCAGAATTATAAATTATATTCCTCTTCTACAGAGGTGACACGTCTCCAGACTATAATCTGCATGTGGTTTAGTTCTAAGGCAAACCTCGTAGGGGGCATCAAACGCCCAACCTTTCACTTAAGTCATGAGCCTATCAATTCTATGCACAGGCAAAACACAATAAAACAGGCGTGATTTGCAGTCACAGTTTTTTAATCGCATGTGTAGGGAAGAAACATTGAGAAGCGGGCATAGACCGTTTGCGTCAATGTCATTAGTTAGGAACGAGTAAAAAAGGAAAAGTTCGTAAATTATTTACGTTTTTTAACTATTTACATCACCACTGTACTTCACTATTAACTATTGCACAGTCCGGATGCTGCAATATCACCTCTAGTATTGGAACATTAATGAGTTCGTTGTGACAAAACTAGGCCCAAACATCATCACGACCATTTTGTCCTATCAACCAACAAAAAAGTTACCTCACACAGAGGCATACAAGGAAGTAAAAAAAAACGTAAAACCCATCATTCACTAAAAAAAAAAAAAAAAAACTAAAAATGCCATACGGTACAAAGCTCTGCACCGGAGGAAAAATGTTCAATTTTCCAGAGCGACAATGATATAATGCGAAAATGACAGTGTCATCGTGGCTGAGTTGTGAGAGAGCTCAGCCTGGTCGCACGAGGTTTTCGGATCTGGTCGATCCCCTGGAAAGGGGATCTTGGCAAAGTTTCCGCCAGGACTGCCTGCCAGGGTAGCGTGAGAGGGTACCATACTCCTTCAGCGGCTATGGGAACTATTCAGACCTATTCTGGACAATCTTTCGGCCCCTACGATGATCGGTGGTTTCCCAGATAGAATCCCCGGGTTAGCACCTCCCTTTACCAGATATTTCTTCTTCTTTAATATCAGGTAATGTTCAAAATTGAGCCCGTTTAGCCAAACAAGCTAAAAGCTCAAAGAAATTAATTTTTAAAAATAAAATAAAAAAAAATTGAAAATTGTTGCACTGAAGAAAAGAAAACAATGGTACGTGGACAAATAGACTCAGCGTAGGTGTTATACACTCTCAATTAATTGTTGCAAAACATTAGGGTTTAACAATGCCACATCCGAAATACACTATAAAATACTACTAAATACAATACAAAATACTCCGAATACTACAGTGAGGAAACCCAGTTACACCACCCGCCTATTCAGTTAGAGACGTGCAAGAGGAGGAGGAATTAATTTCCCCGACACTCCTCACCACTTCCTCCTAGACTCTATAAGTGGTCATAGGTACTAGTTGGAATATCGTACATGACGATGTATAGTTAAAGTCCTTTCTCCAGCAAATTAAACTATTAATTTCTCCATTCCTATTCAATATATTTCGACCAAACTTGGCCAGATAGTAGATAGGTATGGAAGGAGCATTTATACCAACTTTTACGCAATTCCGTGCAAGAGTAAAAGTATGGAGCCACACATAAATTTGAAAATGTTCATTTCTTGTTGTTGTTGTTCTGGATCTTGTGCGACACGGTTTCAGAAAAAAACTACTGCACCTACCACAAATTAATTTGAAACATGTTCTAAGCCAGAAATTTCCCTGGGCTTCATCCTCGCAGAGACCACTTTTTCGATTAGTCTAGCCATTCCGGAGTAACGGGATCCTGAACGATCATTTTGATTGTTTTACATTGTTTTAACCATTGCCACTCAGCAAACTCCAGATCCATTCTTTGTGCACGTGTTAAGTATTTGCTAAAAAGTTGATTGTTGAAGGGCGAAATGGCAGCCGATGTGGATGGGCTGCTAAGAGAGTTATGGAGAACAAAAGTGGTCACAAGTGGTAAAGTAAATCTAGGAGTGGTCTCTGATGAGACCTCCGCTCAAGTCATGAGGGTGGCGCAGAAAAAGGATATTAGCGTGAAGCGAGTGAGGCAATTTGGTGTTGACACAACTCCGAAGATGAGAAGCAATTTGAACGGTAGTGAAAATGGCGGAGGTGAACGGTTGCCTATAGCAACAAGTGACCGAGACAGTACAGGAGCAAGGAAGGATGAGACCCGGACAGTAAGTAGATCGTTTAGTGCAGCTATAGCAGCAAATCAGAAGGCAAGCTGGGGAAAGAGTGAAGTAGAAGAAGATGATGTAGGAATGCGTGAGGAGGCTGACTTAAACCAGAAACAATCCAGGAATTTGCAAACCCTAAAGAAATTGTATACAGGAGGACTAACGAAAGTGCAAATGCCTAAATCGGTTCTTTTGGTATGTGCGCCTGCCGGACGTCCGCATCAGACTACGCAGATATATTTGACAATTGAGAGTGTTGTGGGAGCGGGTGAGATTGTGGCGGTGGGATCACTGCATGTAGGACATGTATTTGAAGTGGAATTGCGCTCGAATGGAGCAAAGCAGAAACTATTGAAAGCGGCACTCTACATAAATGACCACCAGGTAGAAATCCATGATCTGCAAGAGCAGACGGTGCACGCTAGGTTTTTGTAGCTACCAAGAGGGATAACTGTGCAACAAGTAGCAGCTGGTTTTGCCTTATAGCTGTCTTGGAAGGGCATGCGTTCGAAAAATTATATGTTCGTGGTAAAGCAGTCTGTGAGACTACAGTCCGCCAAGTATCGTTGCGTTTGTGAGACAATCTAATCATCGAAGATGTTCCAGACAAACTAGCGATTAAAGGTATACTCTGGTCCTGGTTGGCGATCGTACGCCAAAATGTCTGCGTTGTGGGATCCGTGGGCACTACCGTCATGTGTGTGCGATCGTCACGTGCGAGACGTGTGGTCTCTGGCGAGACCCGCGGCAGCTTTGCCAACATTTGCAAGCAGCGGTGTGTGAGGCGGAGGCGCGGAAATGACAGCAGCAGGAAGCGGCATCAACTTCTCGTGTACAAGATCGTCTCCAGCAGCAGCAGCAGCAACGAACCAAAAGCCTGGAGCTGTTGTCCTTGAGCACCAGTGCACCATGTCTTTCTGCAGCTCTGGGAAGTACCGAACCGCTGGAGCAAGGTGGGCAAGATGATGTCAGTGTTGCTGTAGGTGTGAACGATAAGAAAGAAAAATCGAGAATGAGGGAAAGTGGATCGGAAAGTGACAGCCCATGGCTTACACCTCCAGCCAAGAGGAAGAGAGGAGGAAAAAAGAAGAAGGACACAGGGCTTGTGAAGGAAACAGCAGTAGAGATCGTGTCGGAAGAAGAAGAGAAGACTAGTGAGAGTGTTGCGAAAGGAGTGGAAGTAGATATGACAGAAGTGCAAGAAGAGGACGTAAAAAGTGTAGAGTGTCTGGTACAGAGTGATCAAGATAGAGTGCAGAGTGATCAACAGGTTGTGCAAGATTTGGGCGAGCATTCGTATGCTGGTTCTCGGAGTGCTGCTTCCAATGAGGTGCAAGAATCATCGGTTTGTGATAGTCAGAATATCTTAAGTTGTAGTGGGTTAGAGGGGAAGAAGAGGGAGGGGAAGTGTTGCTGGGTCTCTAACTAACCTAAATACACTAATCACGACGTGTATGGATTGGCAACATGGAATGCGCGAGGCATTCAGCAGAAATTAGGTGAGGCAGAGCAACTCTTGCAGCATGTTGATATTTCAGGCAACCAGGAGGCAAATTACATGCATGGCCATGATGCATCTGCCTGGAAGTCTGATTTTGTGTACTCAGGGCTTAAAGTGGGAGTATTTGTAAAATGGTGGGTTACGTATCAAACAATGGTTTTGACACATCCAATAGCAGGCATCGCTGCTGTAGCGATTAAAGTATGGAAGTGCAATCAATGGGTCGCAGATGTATTCGTGCATGTCACTAGTAGTCCGTCCGTGGCGGCATGGACCTTGTGATTCAGGCAGTTCTCGGCACCAGTGATTATTGGTGGTGACTTTAACAGTCACCACTTTGATTGGAGCTCGCCCCAAATAGACACCCGTGGTCGTAGGTTGGCAGAGGCGATTACTAATTTGGAGTTTCGCATCATGCAAGATGGCACTCCAATGTTTATTTGGTGGCAACAGGATAGAATTCAGGATTCAGTGCTTGATTTTTTTGTGTGCACACCAACCATCGCTTTCAAGTTCTTTTTAGAGGTGTCTGACCACCTTCATGGGAGCTATCATTTCCCAGTTGTTCTGCATCCAAGAAAAGTAGCGAGTGGGTCTGGGCCCGGGTTGAGGTTGGGATCTAGGTCGGTTTTTCGGAAACGAGCACGCCCAGTGGTTGATAATGGTATATATCAGCAGTGGATTGAGGACAATGTCACGGCGTGACGGCAGGAAGCTAGGGTTGTCATCTTGTGTCATCCACCATGGTGGACGCAGAAGTGCCTGGTTCCGGTGCGGGATAGGTGGAAGGCATATCGGCGGTGGAAGCGTTCCCCTTGCAATGAAAACTGGTTTGTGTATTGAGTTATTTCTGATGAAGCACATTACATACTAAGGCAAGAATCAGAGCATTACGGAGATCGCCTATGTGAGTAGGTAGTGCAGTCAAAATTGCTTGCGCAGGCTTGGAGAGTTCTCAGTCCAAGCAGCGTCAAGTCTGTGCAAGAGTTGGTTTATAGCATGGATGCATCAAGTGGGAACCGTGCAGTGCTGCGAGGGGAACAGATGGCTAATGCCTTCAAGAGAAGGTTTGCTAGCGTGTATGTCCTGTCTGAAGGTGTAGCTCCTCCAGATTCTCCTCCATCCGCCATATCGCTTGCAGGAGACTTACCGTGGGACATCTCTGAGTACAGAGTGTTGCTGTCGAAGTGTAAAAGTTCCAGTACGGCAGGGAATGATGGAGTCAGTTACGGTGATTTGAGTCGGCAAACGGAAGATGAGCAAAAGTGATGACTGCCACGTTTGGTGCAGCTTTTGTTTTTATATTTTTTGTGTTTTTTAATTTTTCAGTGAACGTGTGTAGTGATCAAGGCAGGAAAAACTGCTAAAAATTTTACTGTTTGCTGGATGTCTACTGTGGTTCTTTCACTGCCAGTCAGGGGCTGACTTTTATTTCTTGTCTTCACGACCACGAAGCCAAATTTCACCGTCTTCTATCCTTACAAGCTCTGTTTCATCGACTTTTGGAGGTTACCGGTACCGCAAGCATGGATGTTTACAGTCTTAGTGCCGGTCCATAAACCAGGGAGTAACAGAGCCGAGCTTGTGAATTATAGGCCGATAGCGTTGCTGTCATGTGTTAGAAAAGTTTACGAGCAAATGGTTATGAGGAAACTCAGCTGTCACTTACAATACTATGAGAGTCTTGCTAAAGTTCAATTTGGATATTGCCCCAACAGGAGTGCACAAGATGCTGTCGTTTTCCTACTTTCAAGTATACGGGAGGCGTGGGCACAGGGTCAGGTTGTTCTGGCTATCTTCCTCCATATCAAGGCAGCCTATGACACTGTGTCCATTGCATGGGTGAAAGCCTCCTTGCAGAAAATGGGTGTCAGCCCCGGCTTGGTGGACACTGTTGTTTTGACAACCGCTCCTTTGTGACAAGGATTGATGGGAGCTGGTCCACACAAGAGAGTACGGGCAGAGGGCTCCCCCAGGGGAGCTGCCTTAGCCCGACCCTCTTTGCGATTGCCTGTGTGTGATGATGTGCTAGTCCAAATTGGTGCCTCAGTGCACATAGTCTGCTATGCTGACGATGTTGCTGTATGGTTCGTTGGAAATAGGTTAGATTTAATGGTAATCTAGGCGCAAGGAGTGCTGCGCGATATTGAGTGTCTCCTACGGGATCATGGTTTTTTTCTTGCTACGGAAAAGACGGAAGAGGTTGTGTTTTCACGGTATGAGAGAGTGCAGTTTGCACAAGTCCGATTGCGAGTTGGAGTTTGACGATGAGTCCGAAGTCCAGTGTTAAGTACGTGGGAGTTACACTTGATTCAGCTTTGGACTGGGCTCAGCATGTAGCCAAGTTGAAATGCAAGGTGCAATCGTGGGCTGCAATTCTGAAAGCATTGTTCTCGGGCAATGCAATTAGGAGAGGGACCTTGTTGGGAGCATACTGGACTTTCGTGCGGTCTGTCGTGGATTACCACTTATCTTTTCTGGCTGGAGTGAGGCGATACTTGAACGTTTTGCGAGTAACACTAAACGTGTGTCTACGACTTGTGTCGGGGTGCTTGGCTTCCACCCCTGTACAAGCTCTCTGGGTGGAATGTAGCGAGCTGGCCGTTGAATATCGAGCGAATGAGTAGCTGGTTGTTCTCTGCCAGCACAATTTGATCAGAGGACAGCATGACCCTGTGGGTAGGATCCTGGCAGAATATGGGTTACTCAGTGAGAAGGCCAGAGGAATACTGGGAGAAGTGGGTACTGGCATTACGTAGCTCCAACGAGTGGTAGACCAGCCATTACCGATTCCGTGTACATCACCAAATACTCCTTGGAGAAGGTGTCCAGAGGTGAATAGCATTTTTGGTCAAAATGTTACAGAGTGTGAGATTTCCTGTGATGCGTCGTATCAGGCGCTGGAGCAGGTGGGTGGGACTGGTGTGGCTGTCCCTTCGTTGAAACTTGCAGTGAAGAGGTGGGTGTCATTGATAACTTCCAGTATGTTGTTTGAGTTACTGGCAATTTCAATAGCATTAGATGGGGCAACAGATCTGGAATTGCCATTGTTTGTGCTGCGGACCAATTCACACTCAAGCTACAGACACTTGCAGAGTTCATGCAAGCAGCTGGATGTCAGTGATCCCCTTGTCGTCTCCATTCTTTGGAAGTTTTGGACTGCTTTACGTACCAGCGTTGTTGCATTCCAGTGTACACGGGGCCACAGTTGGACACACGGGAATGTATTAGCAGATGGATTAGCCCGGGAGGCAATAAGCGGGGACTGTGCAGTGGTTACTCCAGTTCTTTCGGTGCGTGAACTCATTGTGCGAACGAGGTCGTGCAAATGTGGCAGGTTCAATGGGACTCTGTAGGGATTGCAAGGAACTTCTATACTTTACACCCACGTTGTTCCTCGAAGACCATTATAGATAAGTTGGGCTACAGGAATGCAAGGACAATTTCAAGGTTACGTATTGGTCACACACTGCTGCGTGCGCTTCAGTTCCGATACGGGTGGGTTAGATCACCTTTGTATCAGGTATGTCAGGTGGAAGAGACTCCGGAACATGTGTTGCTGTGTTGAAGAAAGTACACTGTTTAGCGTAAGACGTTAGCGTCCTGGGTGCGGGAACATGCAACGCTGCAAGAGTTGTTATCGCTCAGACAGGGACAGGCACCGTTGGTCAAGTTGCAGGCCATAGCCAAGTGTGCACTGGGGTCATGCCCAGTGCATGTCGAGCCGCATCGTACTTTA